>QGOI01004150.1:0-15032 GCA_003313885.1 Boletus sp. MG55
GGAAATATATCTGGCATCATTTGGAACTGTCCTGTCACTTGTGCCTAGCATTGAATGGTGCCAAGGTGTTCAGAAAGCGAAATTACCCAGAGTACTACACTAGCTTACATGTATGCCAAATAACTCAATTGAGTCATACAAGACCTATCCACATAATTTCGCTTTCTGAACACTTTGGCACCATTCAATGCTAGGCACAAGTGACAGGACAGTTCCAAATGATGCCAGATATATTTCCCTCTGTTCTTAGTACACTCTTGCCACCGCATTAGTATGTTCCTGGTATGTTTTTGCAAACCTCCTAAGTTCCAGGTTATTTTCCCACACATCTTCTATGTCATTTATGATCTCCTGCACTCAATTATCAATAGATCCTTTCTAAAAAATGGGGACATAGTGAACCATATGCAATACAGGTCCCTAGATAGTTGTCCTGACACACAAGTAAATAGAATGACCGCTTCACAGTATATAGGAATAATACACATATCTGCTCCTGCCATCCCAGGGGAAGCTCCCTGTTGTCTGACCTACTGGTATGTTGTATATACATCTATGAGGTACATATACATAATTTCTTAGAGTACATCTACCCAGTCAATCAAAATTACAAATCGCTTTTTTAGAATTCAGGGGTAGGAAGACTATCTACTCTTATATCACAGAGGAAGCTACCCTGATGAATATGCCAGTGAGCTGCTAGGACATGATTTACATACATGTACACCGTTTTTGATTCAATTTTCTGAGACATTTATCCTACTGATTAAATATTTGGATGCTTTTTTGTGTTTTGTTCATTTCCATATGTATATCTAGCTATATACACACTGTAATCCTATATTTCAAGCGGCCAGAAATGCTCATTTATATCATATTACACTTTCCTTACTGTTTTTATGGCTTCTCAAATGAGGGGGAGTGAGTGGTTGAGCCGACAGTGGAGAGGGGAATATGTTGTATCTAATTGTCCCAAAATGGAAATGTGGCAGGCATTCTGGAAGTGGTGGCGTGAGACGCGCGATTATGTAAGTGTCAGACAGTGCATCCTGAGGAGAGCGGGTGGGCGTGGGAACAGTATTTGGGGCAGCTATTGCTGGTGTTGGGAAATTCGTGGAAATAAGCTTAACTAAGCATTATGATAATAGGCTTTGGGCCATGCTTAATAAGGCTCACTCAATTGGGAACAATAAGTGTGCATATTACGGACGGTACTTGATTTCTATGCCTAAGTCCCTACATGAACTGCAGGGCGCACCGTGGTGCTCACAAAAGCCAGTGGGGCAAGTTAAGTAACTGTTACCTCACATGTAGCCATAACAGTTTGTTGACTTACAAGTGTGGGAATGATAGGTGCGCACCTCTCACCTTCGCAGCCAATTCAAGTCGAAGGCACGATCAGTTGTTGCAGGTGTGTTTGGCTTTGATACTAGTGCCAATGATAGTGCGGTCAAGAAAAATCATGAGCTGTTTGTCGAACTGAAAAGGGACAGGGCCTTTATCTTCCGGGTAAGGGTTGCATCAATGATTGATATGCTGGCTAACATTAATGAGCAGATGCGTGGTGAATGTCTTGATGAGCATACAGGGATCTATATGAGTGTGGCTATCCAGCAAGTGATCAACAATGTGTTGTTCAAGAACAAGGGTGATAATGGGGTCCGATGGGCGAAATACTACAAACCCTTCCCATTGGCTGGGTTTGCATTGGCCATCACTGCGGTGGGTTGTAGTACACATTATTTTACTCACAATATACATCAGATCGAGTATGCAATTGATGAATGGCAGACTGGGGGACGGGACACGATTGTATTCAAGGAGCATGAGTACTTGACAGTCTTCAGGAGCCACATGGCATCTCTCAATAAATTCCAGAGGATGACCGCTGTGATCAGACTGCTTACAAGGCTACTCCAGCAAGTATACAATGATGGATGGTAAGTTAATTACTTTGGCGGATGAATTTGTTGACATGGGTTGTTGCAGCGCACATGCGGGGGTGGTCAATACTGCCATACTGCTGAGTGAACAAAAGAAGGCTATCCCAAATCGTGCATTCCTCAACGTGATATGTGAGTACCAGATTGCGGAGGGGTCCAACAATCAAGGCGGCAACACAGATCCAGAGGATGAGGAAGAAGCTGATGATGATAATGTCAGCAATGGGCTCGAAGAGGATGATGTAGATTCTGACTCGGTGGCTAGGCATGATGCTGAGGACGAGCAAGGGGAGCAGATGGAGGATGAGTGAAGGTTTTTCAAATGAGATGGATTGCATTTAGAGATTTCTGTCAACATATGTCATGACATTTTCAACCATGTCATCTATAGTACAGGTAATGTTTCAACTACATTGTTTGACATAGTGTTCGAAGCCTCATTCATGTGATGCCCACCACAACGACTGACACTAAGTAGCCAAGATAGCAGTGCTATAGGATACAACCGAGTACTACCATGAACGATGTTGAAATATTGAGTGACATTACCATGATGCAACCGGCCGCTACTGTATGCGACATATAAATTAGGCATGTTACAGTAGGTGACATTAAAGGGGGAAGACAACTGGCACAATCAATGTTATGTAGACTATATTGTCCATGGTTGACTTGGACATTTTTCCTGATGAAACATGCACAACAACAACACTGTCGACACCAATGCGCACGCCGAAATGGCAGTCGCGCCCTCCGAGTCTTCCCATTACACTATGGTGTGCCCAAATGGCGCCGCCTCCCCCTCATCCGTTTATAATGACACTGCGTTCTCAGGCATCAACAGCAAAAGCTGGCCGCTCTCACTAAACGGGCTCAGGTCATCTAGTTTTGTTGTCATATGCATGTGCTGCTGTCTCGTAGTGTATCATACTTTGACAGCGCAGTCAATATACTCAATGCGTTGTTCAATCGTTAACAATTTACCGTTTTTATGGGGAGTTTTCAAAGGGTCTGCATTCCAAGATCATGATCAGTGAAAAGCGTGACAATATCGCTTTATTTGTGTATTACTAAGTGTTACAGTAACGGTCACTCTCCCCTCCGTGGCAAGTTCATGTTCCCAGTCCCTGTATCGCACTACTCTTGGGATTAGTCTTCCCAAGAGCCTGAAAATTTGTGGAATCCATTGCAGTCGTCGAAGAACCCCAATCCATGGCGGCGACGATGTCATGCAATGGCCGGGGTGAGGATGGGTAAGTGGGAACGGAGTTCGGCGAACTCCGCGGACGACGGTGGACGGCCGGACCGCCCCGGAAAGTCCAATTCCCAGGCTTTCTGGAGCGAGCCGCATCTGATTGGTTACTTATGTAATGAATTTAGCGATCTCAAAGTGGAATCTACGCAATTGCACCGGGTCCCGAACATTGTAGGCGTAACGTCTTTCAGTAGCGGCACGTAAGTAAACCCTGTTCGCATGCCATTCGGGTGGTCGGTTGGGATGATCAGCGAAGCTGTTAGCGACCTCAAAGTGGAATCTAAGCAATTGAACTGGGTCCCGAACAAGCCTGAGGCGTAACTTACTAACTTACTAGTAAGTGATGAAACATTCCAGGGTGTCATGCTTCTGATCGGGTTTCGTACTTGTTCCCTTTCAGCCCTTGGTGTTTGGTACTAGGTTAGTCCTTCCAGAAATGAGCAAGCCATGACGGACAAATTAGACCTATTGACACTGCGGACGGTTTCAATAAGGTGAACTTCCATTCCACCTATTCCGATGTCGTGTTGCTTAGCCACTCTACTTAGTAATGTGGTCGAAGCCATTCTTTCTGCCGACGATTTGACAATACCAGCTGCCAACGTACAAATACCAGCTGGTACCATTTGGGATGATGTCGTCCCATTCATACGCTCTCCATTTCTGAAGACATGTCCCACCCCAACATAGCTATCATCATCTACACGGTACATGGCCATGTGGACGAACGTGAGTACCATAATCTCACCGATTGCATGCACCCTGATCATCATCATGTTGTAGTTGCCAAAGCTGTCCTGGGAGGAATAAAGGAAGCCGGCTGTACTGCGACTATCTACCAGTACGTCTAGCTTCCTCTGAATCTCTCACTGTACCCTGCCACCAAACGTGAAATTGACCCCGTATCTAGAATTCCTGGGACCCCTTATAAGACAAACCATGAAACCATTGATCCTCAGGATCTTGTAAAATTCGATGCATTCCTGTTCGGCATTCCATCTTATTTTGGGAACTTCCCCAATGAGTGGAAGGTGAGATACTTTGTCATATTCTCCTCTCTCAGATGCTGATCCAGCACTATACCTTTCACAGAGTTTCTGGGATTCTACCGCTGGCCTTTGGCAGGAAAGGGCCTTGTTAGGCAAGTTCGCTGGTGTCTTCGTCTCCACTGGTACACCAGGAGGTGGACAAGAAGCTACCATCATCAATTCGATCTCCGCCCTCACCCACCACGGCATCATCTATGTCCCACTTGGATACTATGGCCCCACGCTTGACATTTTCTCCGAGATGAAGGAGATCCATGGGGGTAAGTTATGCTCGTATTACATGAATTTGGAAGGTTGACGGTTGCCTTTCCATCGCCCGTTTCACTGGCGATATCGGCGGTTAGGATCACCTTGGGGGGCTGGTGCGTTTGCGGGTCCTAAGGATGACCGCAAGGTGAGCGATATCGAGAAAGAGATTGCCAAGCAACAGGGTATCAGTTTTTGGAAGATTGTCTCCAAATACAAATCCTGAGAGTCATGGATATCTTTTCTAAATGTGTGTTGTAGAGTCAAATGGTATAGGTGTTATGTTTGCAGAAAGCATTACTAAAGGAAGATAGAATGTGTCACATGAGGTCAAGCCGTCGTGGGGTCGCGTCGTTGGTACACAATGGAAGCTACTTTGTACTACCTCGTAACCTGTTCATTATTCGTCTTGCTACGACATCGTTACCTCAAAACTACGCTGAGACTATCGTTATTAGCTGCACTTCTATCTTTGTCAGAATGTAGATTAGCAGCACTGCGGTTGCATTCAAAGGGCTTCGCAACCTATATGATTTCGGTGATTCGGCTGGGATCATCTACTATATGTTGAGGGTTTACTGGTCCATGAAAGTTGTAAATAAAATGGCTTCTGTACCTGTATGTCTATGTACGAGAATTAAGCCTGATTCAGAAGTGGCATGTACTTAAGTCTTTTGTAGGCTAGTTATATCCGACTCCTTAACGTCAGATTGTCTGTAAGTCGCATCTCGGACGGGCAATATGGCTTGTGTAATCTCCATACTACTAGACCAATGCGTCAGGCACGATGACCCTTACGATGAAGTTAGGAAACATACTTTGGTTATACAACGATGGTACAAGTACTAGTATGTAGCATACACGGAGTTTCGATACCAGAGCCCACATCTGGACCTGCGCCTACGATGTTCTTCAAAACCAGATTCGTCACATATACGTTGCTACTCCCTCACTACCATCCCTGACTGCATTACTGGCCGTTGACTTTGGCGATTTCGTACAGGTATGCCCCGTACACCTTCGTCTACAACAAGAGGGGTACAAAGTGACACTCAGCAACAATCCGTTTGTGGAGGCAACGACACGGCTTACCCCCTTGACATAATTCTCGATGTCCAACTTCTCGCTCAAGGAACTAGAGGAGCGGTGTAGCACGAACGTGTTAGCATCCAATTCCTCTGGCATGATATACGAAATGGGCAGAGCTTACTGAGCACCGTCATCCGATTTACCCATAGGCAACAACAGCACGTTTACGTTCAGCTCTTTCTCAAATAGGAGCGCTAGGGGAATAGTGCCTCCTTCGCGCGTATAGTAAGGAGCGAGTGCCGACCCATGGACTGTCTGGAAAGTTGGTAGTTAAGATACTAGTCCTTGCTGATATATACAACACGGAAACATGATGGCGATACGAACCTGGGTAGCGGCATATGCAGCCGAGAAGTTCCAGTGATCCCTCTTGCCCACCCAAGGGAGGGCTCCCAATTCATAGTTTACACTCATCTTGTTTCGTGAACCCAGCTTGACGAATTCGTCGTGAAGGAAATCCTTGACGAGAGTGGCGATGTGGTCAGGAGTTTGCGGCGTCACAAGGCTGTTGGCAACGATCAGCGTCAGTTTTGGTGTCGAAAGTGTAAAGAAACGCCATTCAGTCAGGCAATGAGTTACAACGCACCGAAGACTGAACCTCCCAGTGACCTGGTAGGGAATGATAGTCCCGTCGCGTCCTCCGTCGATGTCATGAATCGAGAGTGATGGATAACGCATCCGTCCCATCAATAGTTCAGCTGGATCTTCAGAGAGCTCGACCTAGCAAATGTTTGATTAGTCGAGTTCAAGCGCACGATGCAGTAGAATCGTATACATACGTGATTACCTGTATCACGCACGAGATCATCAACTGTGTAGTCGATGTTCCTGTACTCCTTTCTGGATGAATCAAGTTATATTTATTGATCTGAAAGCCAAAGCAAACACAACGGCACACTCACATTTCTTCCTCGGTCGGGGGGGGGACTAGTTCCTCGACGCCTGGGACAGTGATCACACCGTTGGTGTTTACGAGTTTTCCAAGCAACTTGATTAGATCCGTCATCGGTTCATGAACCATCCGTCCGTACATGCCCGAATGGAGGTCATCTTTTGCGCCGGTAATATCGACGCTGAATAGGGCGGCACCTCGTACGGCGTAAGTAAGCGTGGGGCGGCGGGTCGTGAGCCAATAATTGTCCGTCTGTTTGCGACCAAAAAGTCAGAAGTCATGACAATCAAACTCACCAATTTAAAACCAGATACCCACGATGCAAACGCAATTAATGCCGGAAAAGAAACCACCAGTCTTCTTTACCTCTTCCTTAATCCAAGGTTCGAGTCCAGTGCTTGTTTGCTCTTCCATACCTTCGAACAAAAACCGTATGTTGACGGGGAGTTCAATGCCAAGTTCTTTATGCGCTTGGAGGACGTTAAGCCATCCGGTGACAGGACCTTTATCGTCCGTCGACCCACGGCCCACAAGCTTGACTGGATCATCTTTCGGAAGGGACGTGAGAACAAACGGATCGGGCGCGTCGGGGTTTAGCTTTTTCCAACCTTCCGGATCGGCCTATAGTAGTCTCAGTGAGTTCGAACACCCCAACAACGAACGGAATTGCGAAATACGTACAGGCTGAACATCGTAATGCCCATAGACGAGCACAGTCTGACGACTGGTGTCAGTACCGAGGCGTCCAATGACGAGCGGAGGAAGAGGAAGCTTGGTCGTTGGGTCATCTGGGAGCTCAACGAGCTGTGTGTCATCAACCCCAACTGCTTTAAGCTGCTCCTGCAGCCAGATGCCCATGCGCCGAACATTCTCTCGGGGAGAGTCATCATCGCTTACGCTGATAATTATTGAACAAGGATGTGATCAATGCAAGATTAGTGAAGAAAAGAGGGATTATCACCTTGGGTGGCTCACGGCTTCTGCGAGACGATCGATGAAGCCCTCAACATGATCATCGACGAATTTAAAGAATTGTTCTTGGTTAGTCATGGTTGTACTCCAAACCTGAGATATGGTATTTAATATGGCGAGGAAAGGGATAAGTATTTATACCTTCTCTCTCCACTCCATGAGGAAGTAGTTCGGTAGCTCATCGCCGCATTGATGGAATCATGAAGGAGCGCAATCTTGGAAGCTCTAGCCGACTCGGAACTCCAGGCATTCATTTCTTGCACAATTGTTCGTGTGCCTTCCCGCATCTTACAAACCGAAGCGAACTAGAAGTAAGGGTCGCCATCGAACCTTAGCCGTAGTACAACACGAGGACACCAGGTCCAACCTGAATTACGAGGTTTTGACCTCGTTCCCTGAAAACCGATCTTCTAGACCAGGGCATGTGAAGCAAGTATGACCGATTGGGAGGTTTACTAGGGGGAGGAATTATATATTTGTACACCGTTCAAACGGCGGAGATTGGTGTGCTCAAGTGAAGTGTATTGATTTCACTTCATAACGTAGTTTGGATGAGTCCATTGACGTCCATCGTTCACCGGAACCGGAGAGTCGAGCGGACCGGTCAATTACAGATCCTGCATGACTCACAGGAACCGTCCCCTAGTAGACTAGCCAACCTGGTCAATCATAAAACATTCTACTAAGACGGTTTCACATTGAAAGGTCCACTGTGCCTTGTATTCCGAACATGCGAATGAGGCAAGGCTTTGCATGGTCCACCGACGAGCAAAATTAGAAAAACTTATGGACAACGAACTGACCTGGAGACCGAGAGGAATGGGCGGTGACAGTTCCGGGTTCCTTCCACAACGAGTGCCCAAAACTTATCTCAGGTCCCACCTTCCATATGAGAGACATTGATGTCGTCGCATATGGTTGACGTTTGATGATCACTGTGGAACTAGTTGGCACTCATGAGTTACATATGTAAGACTTGATGAGACTCAGAATCTGACCATGGCTCCGATATGATCGAGTGAAGCATAGTCACACCATGGTAAGGTCTATCAATCGATGAGGATGTATCATTGTTTTGAATGTGTTCCTTGGGTTTGCCCGCGCTTGTCATTTGAGCAGGACAACATGTTAATCAAGTCTTCTGAAACATGATGTGTATTAATTCCGATCAGCAGTGCAAAACGAAAACCTGACCAAAATGCCACTCAGCCTAGCCAAAAGCTCGAATTATTATTCTCTGCATGGGAATAAATGCGACTGAACAGCGAAACGCGTCGATACTACTAGCCAATATGGTTAAGCTCTAAACTTGACCTGGGTGAGACGTCCAAAAGTGCTTCACGAATCCTCGTCCGGTACCTCCTCCACCCGCGCAGACCGACTTCCAGGACGCGAGGAGTCGGGGGATTCACCCTCAACAACCTCTTCGATATAAGCTCCACCGTTGTCTGCTAGTTTTTCCTCCGGAGATTTCGCCGCTGACGTCTTGCCTTTCTTCCTCTTACCGCCCTTTTTCTTTGGAATATCCCATTCCCACAGTGGAATGAACGATTCAATCTGTGGGAACGTCGAGTCGTCAAACGGCTAACATCAGGTGACATGTAATACGGTGCTCACCACGCCAACATCCGCGAAAAGGTTGGGGAATATCCAAATACCTGGAGGCGCGGCGACGATAGTAATCACGTAGATTATCAGTCTTACGATCGCCAGTCCAAAGAAGGCAGCGATAAGACCAAGCATCCCTACGCTGATGTACCACACGCCGAGACGCATGATGGGCGGCCAAAGTGGGAACATGACTCCAGCAAGCATAATGGCCACCATGAGCAGGCCGCCGGCGTATGTCGTCCACTGGGATCCTTCATAAAACCATGCAAAGTAGCCGTCTTGCGCAAACGATTGTTGTGGGGTGACAGTGACGTGGCGCGGAGAGGATGGCGATGAGCCAGTAGGATTGCCACGATCCACGCGTAGGTAGAAGGTATAAGGAATGATCGACGTCAGGACTGCCTCTGCCTCTGCCTCATTGCTCACGGCCGGGACGTTTTTTAGCTTGGCATAGGCTGGGGAGAGAAGGGCTTTGACAGCAGATTTTCCTGTTAGTTTGTCAGTCAATCACACACGAAACAAGGTGAAGAAGAATTTGAGCGCACCTTTGAAGTAGTCTACTCGTTTGCCATTGAGAGCTCCGACACGTATTTTCATGCCAGATTTGCTACTCCGTAGGAATTGGGCTACGTTGCGAGCGTGTGGGGGTGCTCGAACCTGCTGTGCTTGTGCTGTAGACATTGTCGGTGAGAGGATACGACAATTATCCCGACGGTCTACTGAAAGAGTCGAAGTTGAGGAAGGCAAACAAACAGACGACGAACGGATTGCTTTGCTTAGTCATCCGTTCGTACGACTCGGCAAGTCGTCCAAACTTTTGACGAGCTTGGAGTTCCAGCATAACAGCACCAGTCTGCGCCTTTGCATGTCCTCATTCACCAAGAGTGCTCCGACAAGGACTCGACAGGAACTTTTGGGATGATGTCGTGCTTCTCAAGCAAATCCACATTCGGATAAGCTTTCTCACTTCCGAGAAGGATATCGCAACTACCCTGTTGATATGTATATATCGTCGGACATCCAGAGATGTCTGACTATTCCACTCCGAGAATTACGTCGCCTCGGACTCACGAGAGTTCGTTCAATGATGTTACTCCTAAGCCCCGGGTCCTCTAGTAGCATCATTGGTCTTTGATTGCTCTGGAGGGACGCCCCGGATGACCGTAGGAGAAAAGCCGCACCGAGCCCGGCGGGTCACCGACCATGTAATGACAGATCCCCATTTAGGGGACTTTGGGAAGTCATAAGATAACTTTAAGATACATGTCGAGGTCACCCACGTTCTTCAAGTCATTGGCCAACGAGGCCTTGAGGGTTCATACAGTCGTGGAAGGGTTAACGTCTGACCCGAGTTCGTCGTACGTACCCAAATCGCCTCGCGTGCATATACTTCCTTGAGTTCGCACACCTTTGTTCGCGTTATTAACGCCCCCGACACGTGCCCTACAGCCTCTCTCTCCCCCTCGTCGCACACCCCATCGACGATGCCATCCCACCGCCGTTTACAGCAATACGCCATCGCCATCAGCATCCTCAGCGTGTTCTACAACACCGCCGAGGGTGTCGTGTCCATCGTCTTTGGCGCTGAATCGTCCTCGCGTGCACTCATCTTTTATGGCCTCCAGTCCGCCGTCGAGGTCATCTCAGCCATCCTCGTCACCTGGCGCTTCCTCGGCGTCATCAAACCAGGAGACGAAGCGGAGAACCTGAACAAGACGTCCCCGCACATCATCCGGTAAGCTTCCCTCGTCCCTTTTACCGAACCGACCTTCGCCTACACTCGCCCCACAGAATCGAACGCATTGCCACGACGATCATCGGAGCTCTCCTCGTCGCCCTCGCTCTCGCAGCGATCGCCACCTCCGGTGCATCCCTCGCAGCACACGACCACCCCTCCACCGCACTGCCCGCGCTTATCATCGCCGCCACCGCCACGGGTATCATGATCGTCCTCTACCTTGCCAAACGCTACCTCGCCCGCGTCCTCAACTCGAGTGCCCTCTACGGCGAAGCCCTCTGTGCGCTCTCCTGCACGCAACTCTCCCTCGTCTTGCTCGTCGGGTCGTTGATCTATCGGGTGTGGAAGGGTGGATGGTGGGTTGATGCGGCGACGACGATCGTGATTGGGGCGTTGTTTGGTTGGGAGGGGGTCAAGATGTTTCGGTGGGCGTGGAACAAGGATTTCGATGGGGGATGTTGTGCCGGTTGTCATACCAAACACGAGGTCCCCGCCTCCGAGAGCACGACACTCCCGCTGGAAGCGGAGGAGCCCAAAGAACCAGAGAAAAAGGAGAGTCCCTGTTCCGCTTCCGCCCAGTGTTGCGGGTGCTCCAAAAAAGAGGAAACGACTAACGGGGAACAAGCATGCTAGCTCCAATCAAAACTCAATGCCTTATATCCTGAGATGCTAATGACCAGATTGACGTTGGAGTGTCTAACGAAATGTATACTTTTACATGTCATAGATCTAACCAGATTACACCAAGACAAAGTAGAGAAAAAAAGCGTCCTCGTGATCCGTGCTTTTCAAAAAACAAAAAGAGCGTCCAGTAGAGACAGCGTGAAAGTGACGACGACCCACAAAACACTTGAGCAACGACATCACCTGCTGGGGTCAGCACGGTAACAACCCTCTTTGAATTGACTCAAAATTAAGACAGGGCGATAGTTGTGTGCGAGATGATACACGGGCCACGGGTTAGGCACTTTCCATTACAACACCGAACCATTTAGCTGATGGGTGCGGGGCTGAAAGACATAATTTCTTCGTACAACAGTTCCTTGAGTTGCTCACGGCTTATGTCGTCCTTGTGCACTGGTGCACGAAATGACAATGGGGTTTGCATTCGCAAAAGTAGGTACTTACGATCGAACTCAAAGAACTCGGGGTCAAGAGGGGGGGCGACGGGTTCGTCATCGGGATCATGCTAAAGGACGACATGAGCAATCAAAGCTGCCGGAACAAGGATTGAGACATACATATGCTTCAAGGTATGGATGAGCCAGCGCTTCCTCGACAGTTACCCGTTTCTTTGGATCAAATGTCTACAAGACAAATAACACTCAGCCTCTTGCTCATAATCCCTACCGTCCAACAAGAACAAGCATACCAAAGTCTTTGTCAAAAAGTCAATCGCCAACGGGTTCGCATTCGGGAATAGCTGCGCAAATGGCCGGCGTTTGCGGAAAGGCAGCGCCCGGATATAATCACGTGATCGGCGTGTTGTAATCGCATAAAACTCATCCAACGTGGGCGTTCCGAGCACGTCTAAAATGAGCGTCAACTGATGATGATAATCCCGTCCGGGGAAAAGCGGTTTTCCGGACAGCATTTCCGCCAGTATACATCCCACGGACCAAACGTCGATCGCCTTGGTGTATTGTTTGAACGTGAGCATGATCTCCGGGGCACGATACCACCGTGTAGCGACGTATTCCGTCATGAATCCCGTCTCGGTGCCCGACGGTTCGGCCGTCTTGACAGACCGTGCGAGACCAAAGTCGCAGACTTTGAGATCGCAGTTGGCGTTCAAGAGTAAATTCGACGGTTTGAGATCGCGATGGATGACATCGGCCGAATGGAGCGCTTTGAGTGCACGAAGGGTTTGGTAGATGAAGTACTGTGCGTGGTCGTCGGAGAGATCTTGCGTTCGAATAACGCGATGCATGTCCGTTTCCATCAGCTCTTGGATCACTGTCAAACACCCACACACATCAGTCACAGCTGCGGATTGCGCACCACGTGGGGCGAACATCTCGACGTACGGTAGACTTCCTTGAACGCCTCGAGCGATGGGGGCTTGACGATATCGAGGATCGAAATGATCTACGGGACGGTCAGTCAACCCCAAGTCGTCCGATCCCCTACGTGGAATGATATACGCACGTTCTCGCTCACGCCAGCCTCGCTCAGAAACTTGAGGAGTTTCAGTTCGCGCAGCGTTCGGAGACAGAACATGGAGTGCTCAAAGGGCGTAATCTTCTTGATAGCGACTTTACGTCCGCTGGGACGGTGTACCGCGGAGCAAACGATGCCATAGGCACCCTCGCCGACGACATCGAGGACTTGGTATTGGGTGCCTGATGAGGTTCGGAACGTCACATCCTCTCTTGCACCGCAGACAAGAAGGGAAAAAAAGACGTAGATACGGATGGATCGCCACGCACCGACGTTGAAGCGTACTTTGCGCGCAGCAGGCTGCGTCTGAGAAGCCCCATGACTGTGCTTTGACTTGGACTGCGATACAGCAGGCGCCTGCTGTTGATTCTCTGGCATGTCTTGAACCGTAGTGAGAAGGGGGACACGGAGACGTCGAGGAGAGAACAAGAGCTGCTTTAATGTACACACCTTCTAATCGCCTTTTGTTGTCCTGGAACAAGGAAGAGTTGATCCTATTCGGAAATTGCCTTTTCGGGGAAGAAAGGCATTTCTTTGGCAGCCAATTTTCGGGTATCTATGGAGCATTTACCTATCAAGTTGCCTTTTGTAGGAATATTTCGGACTGATTTTTTCATTCCTTAATCACGCACCGCCGGAACGCTCACGTCGATGGCCCGTGGTACCTCTTTGCCATGGCAATGGCATCGAAAATCTCATTGTTTCCATGGTTACATAACAGCCAATAGCTCGTTGCGATGAACCACCCGGGGAGCCTTTGGGACCCATTTCCTGTCGACTACTCAGGAGGGGTCCTATGATCTGCACATACACATCGGACGAGTCTCACAACGGGGTTTTCCACATTTAGTGTCGACCTAGATGTAGTTCTAGACGTGAAGCATGAGCATAAAGTTTATCTTACAGTTTGGGAGCGAAGAAAATATAAAGTATATTTGAATGTTTTAATGTTCGTAACATCTTTAAGTTTGTGCACGCGTCAGTGCACGGTGTAAATGTAAAGCTACTCTTGAAATATGGTACAGGCGAAAATGTGGGCGAAAATGTAACGTATGGGATTCGCGTGGACTATTGGACCATTCTTCAAGTTTGGGCAGCAGACAGACAGGGGGAAAAACTTCAAGATCAAGCGCACAAAAAACAAACGGTCTAAACTTGTAGAATGTCCTACTGTACAAACGTGAAGAATATTCTTTATGTTCAGACCACACTGAAATCAATCGCCTGACCCGATCACCCAACCATCGCCCAACCATCGCCCAACGCACTGGTGATCACACAGTGATCGTTCACTCATCATCAACATGATCATGCAGTCACTCGACATGAAACAACATCCTACATGCGAGCAATCCTCATCCACTCAAACGTATGCACAGAGCAGTCCAATCCGTCCAATTGGCGCTGCGTCAGGGTACTGATCCAAGCACCATCATAAAATGCCATGGGAAGGCCTGGGACGGCACCCCTCAAACTCAAGGGGTTGTCGTGAGCACGAATCCGCTTCACAGGTTTAGCACCCTGTGGGGCAAAGATGTCGTCATCCAAGAGGCGTTCGGTATCGATTATGTCCAGTTCTTGATCAATGCAGCGTCGCCATTCCATATTCTTGACTCGAAGAACGTGTTCTATCTGATTCTCCACACTGGAACTCTCTTCCAAGCTCATTCCTTGTTCACCCAAGGTCTCGACAAGGCAAGAGAGCCATTGCCAAGCCGCAAGGTCGTTGTCGTCTGGTGTCTCAGATTTGATAGTGACGATGTGGTTGAGGGTGCCGACCCTGCAGCGGTATTTCTGTGGGGCATTTTATGGCGTAGGATTAGAGATATGCGGAGTGACTCACATTTCGGCATCGTGTAGTCTGCCTGGTGATCTTCAGCTGCCTTTCCATATTGACCAATAACCGTTCTTCAACTTCTCCGGCTGTCTCCAATCTGCCATCGCGCATCAGCCATGGTTGTCCCTTCAGCCACATCGTCCGCAGCTTCTTGTAGCGATTTTTCATCAGCTCCTGTACATAGTTGTCGGGCTTCTTGACCGACCACTTTTCATCTTCGCACGTCTTCTGAAACTCACG
>QGOI01004156.1:0-20927 GCA_003313885.1 Boletus sp. MG55
GGTTGATGGTTGTGGTATATGCATCGAGGAGAGCCTGGGAGTTGCCTTGAGAGCGTGCAGAAGAGATCCAATGACGAGCAGCACGAAAGCGGACAGAAGTAGAACCTGTGAAGGCACGACTAGCCATGGAAAAGTGCAGAGTGGCAGCAGAGAGATTACGAGGATCACGAGAATGCTCGAAAAACATCATGAATGCATTCCCAAGGTTGTTCAACCGAGCTGGCTTGTCGGGATGGTCGTCGGGAGTCAGACGGACTGCCTCGTCAAACATCGAGATGGACTTGTTGATATCCGCGACGTCACCGAGGCGCTCAAAGCGACGCAATAACGAGGACCCAAGGTTGGACAACCGAGCTGGTTTGTCGGGATGGCCATTGGGAATGAGACGGTCTGCCGCCTCAAGCATCCAAATGGACTTGTCGATGTCTGCGAAGTTACCGAGGTGCCCAAAGCGACGGGATAACGAGTTCCCGAGGTTGTTCAACCGAGCTGGCTTGTCGGGATGGCTACTGGGAGTGAGACGGACTGCCTCCTCTTGCATCGAAATGGACTCGTCGATGTCTGTGAGGTCACCGAGGCGGTCAAAGCGACAAAATAACGAGTTCCCGAGGTTGGAAAACAGAGATGGCTTATCGGGATGGCCATTGGGAGTGAGTCGGACTGCCTCGTCAAACATCGAAATCGACTTGTCAACGTCCACGAGGTCACCGAGGCGCTCAAAGCGACGAGATAACGAGTTCCCGAGGTTGGAAAGCAGAGATGACTTGTCGGGATGGCCATTGGGAGTGAGACGGACTGCCTCGTCAAACATCGAAATCGACTTATCAACGTCCACGAGGTCACCGAGGCGCTCAAAGCGACGAAATAACGAGTTTCCGAAGTTGTTCAATAGATCTGGCTTGTTGGGATGGCCATTGGGAGTGAGATGGACTGCCTCCTCAAACATCGAAATGGATTTGTGGATGTCCACGGGGTCACCGAGGCGCTCAAAGCGACGAGATAACGAATACCCAAGGTTGGAAAACAGAGATGGCTTGTCGGGATGGCCTTTGGGAGTGAGTCGGACTGCCTCCTGAAACATTGAAATGGACTTGTCAACGTCCACGAGGTCACCGAGGCGCTGAAAGCGACTCGATAACGAGTTCCCGAGGCTGGACAACAGAACTGGCTTGTTGGGATGGCCACTGGGAGTGAGACGGACTGCCTCGCCAAACATCAAAATGGACTTGTCCATGTCCGCAAGGTCACCGAGGCGGTCAAAGCGACGAGATAACGAGTTCCCGAGGTTGTTCAACAGACCTGGCTTGTCGGGATGGCCTTTGGGAGTGAGACGGTCTGCCTCGTGAAACATTGAAATGGACTTGTCAACGTCCACGAGGTCACCGAGGTGCTGAAAGCGACTCGATAACGAGTTCCCGAGGCTGGACAACAGAACTGGCTTGTTGGGATGGCTACTGGGAGTGAGACGGACAGCCTCGTCAAACATCGAAATCGACTTGTCGATGTCTGCAAGGTCACCGAGGCGCTCAAAGCGACGAAACAACGAGTTCCCAAGGTTGATCAACAGAGCTGGCTTGTTGGGATGGTCATCGGGAGTGAGACGGACTGCCTCCTCTTTCATCGAACTCGCCTTGTCTATGTCCGCGAGGTCACCGAGGCGCTCAAAGCGACGAGATAACGCATTCCCGAGGTTGGAAAACTGACCCGGCTTGTCAGGATGGCCATTGGGAGTGAGACGGAGTGCCTCATCAAACATCGAAATGGACTTGTGGATGTCCGCGAGGTCACCGAGACGCTCAGAGCGACGAGATAATGACGACCCGAGGTTGGAAAACCGACCTGGCTTGTCGGGATGGCCATTGGGAGTGAGACGGAGTGCCTCCTCAGAGATCGAAATGGACTTGTCCATGTCCGCGAGGTCACCGAGGCGCTCAAAGCGACGAAGTAACGAATTCCCGAGGTTGTTCAACAAAGATGGCTTGTCGGGATGACCATTGGGAGTGAATCCGACTGCCTCCTCAAACATCGAAATCGACATGTGGATGTCTGCGAGGTCACCGAGGCGCTCAAAGCGACTCAATAACGAATTCCCAAGGTTGTGCAACCGAGCTGGCTTGTCGGGATGACCATTGGGAGTGAGACGGACTGCCTCCTCTTTCATCCGAATGGACTTGTGGATGTCCGAGAGGTCACCGAGGCACTGAAAGCGACGAGATAATGAGGACCCGATGTTGGAAAACCAACTCGGCTTGTCGGGATGACCATTGGGAGTAAGACGGACTGCCTCCTCAAACATCGAAATTGACTTGTCGATGTCCGCGAGCTCACCATTGCCCCTGAATCGACGATCCGATAAGCTTCCAAGGCCAGCTAGTACTGCAGGCCGGTGAGGATTCCCATCCGACAAAAAACGCGGCAACATAGCACGTGCTAATTCTTCGTCATTAGAATTTGTGCTCTCCGCCTGAGATGTCCGAGACTCCATCGCCTGAATCCTCACAGAGATCCCAGCCATCTGCAATGCGAGCAGTGCTGCTCTGTATGCATACCTCTCCACTACTCTGGAGGATAAGTCCTCGGCTCCCGTCCTCTCTGCCTTTTCTCCTTGTCTCTGTAAATGGGCCAGAAGAGCGAAACAGAGATCGAGTGCTGTGACGCAGCGATCTCGGTGATTACTAGCGCGAAGCTGGAGTGCATCTTGATACAATGTGATTGCCACGTCTAGATCACGGTAACGATGGTTGTCTTGACAATTGATGAACCTCGCAGTAGCCAAGTTAAATAATGCAGCAGAGTGAGTCGGGTGGTGTGGGGGACACATGTTCTGGACACGCTTGAAATATGCGATGGCTTCGTCGAGATCTTTTTGGTTGCGGAGCTGGCGATAACGTAGGAGAGCATGATGTCCGGTATCAGTGAATTGTGCTAGTTGGCTCATTGCGTCTGACACGGACAACTATCGTCATGCGGTTAGGAGACGTCAACAATGAGGTGAACAGATTGCCCACGTCAAGTATTGTTGTCGATTCATTGATATTGCAAATGCGTCGTTCGGTGATCATTCTGAGTGACGAACACGGTGGCAAAATCTCTTTATCCAGGAACCTGATGGCTACAACGAGATGTCAGGAGGTGAGTATGATAGTGGTGGAATTGCTCACGCCGGAGATCTTCGTTGTGGTCGAGGACGTCTCCCACGGTAGTCTTGAATCGGCAGAGTAATGCTCCGTTTCCACGCCTTGGTTCAAGCTCGAAGGATGCATAGACCTTGAACGAAATGGCAGATGATCGTTCCAATGGCCTAGACCATGCTCAGTCAAAGTAGTAAGAATAGGGAGGGTAATAACTCACAGAAGGATCTCTTCATCCCATTCCACCGCGTCCTTGCCGACCAACATGGGTTTATTTGAAGTCATTCTGATCTTCCCATCGATCTCCACGGCAGCATGGAAGCCTGCCGGCACGCGACGGAGGCCAGACGCAACATGTGTGGCATGGATGTCTGCACAGGGATGTCAACGATTTCTCCAGTGTGGGCCATATTACCGCTTACGAGTTATGAAGACATGTTCGCGTTTGATTGTATCAGACGAGTGCAATTCCGAGCCCTCTGATCTCTTTCTTTCCTGAGTATGTTGTGGCTGTGGGGCAAAGGGTGGGGTAGAGTGTGGATCGTGTTCATCCATGAGTGCAAAACGACGTCTGGAAGAAGGAAGGAGCACAGAGGAATTTGGGCGAGCTCTGAGCGGAGATACTGCAGCGATGGGTTATAAAGGCGATCACAGGATGCAACGTTGCCGTGCACATGTTTGATGGAGAGTGGAGCGAACCTGTTTGGATTCATTTCGCTGGAATGAGCCTCCACTACAGCTAGTGACGATGTGTGGGACTGGCTGCGCACACCACTGCCTGGGCACCAGAGAAGCAGCGGCAGAGGCTCAGGAGACGTGGCATGCCAACACCAACGACTAGCATCAAGCCAACACACCTTCAACTGCTATCCCGTGGGGCACTGTTCTCGCCTACTCCCTTCGATCGCTATGGTTGATAGTTCATCTAAGGGCCAGCCTCGAAAGGACGGTGGTCTAAGAGCTTTTGCAGGCTCGAAAGCACATTGTACGACCTAGGCTAGTAGGCTAATCCTCGGAGAGGGGTGCCCAGTGACGGGCGCAACAAACAGGATCAACACCCGAATTCTCTTCTCCTAGTACTAGGCGGCCGCATCACAAAAACGGCAGAAGTGTGACATGTGGCTGAACCCACGTGAGCAAATCCATCGTGTCATTATCGCTTATGTCAGAAGTCCATTCATTCAGCACACCGACTCAACACCGACTCGCCTCTAGCCTCCTTAGGCTCGCGCTCCAGACTCCCTACTTGCTACCAACTTGCCACAGTCACAAGTGAGTAGTACTGCTTCCACCAAGTCGGTTGTCGGAGCCCTCGCTTTTCGTCGCAACCCCTAGGCTCAGCTTAGTCTAACGAACGCATCGTCCCTTCTTCACACGCCCCCTTCCTGTCTCCCAACACGGCTAACCCAGCACGAGGCGTTGCCTCACTTTGGGCCTTCGGCCCAAAGGTGTGGTGGTGAGCATATCATGTGAAGGTCTTTATCCTAATTTCTAAGTCTTAGCAAAGTTGTCCTACTACTTATATGATTGTGAATCCAAGCAGAGTGCCTTTGGCACTCTACTTGGATTCAGTAGTTGTTGTCTTGCTTTTGGGCCAAAGGCCCAAAAGTGACATGAAGAGCTTCATTCTAGTAGTTCCATAATGTAAATCTACATTCTACTTCCATGCTAAAGAACTTTATTCCATTGTACATGAGATATATTCTTGGGTCAAGTATCATACAAATTCCAATTCCAAGTTTCTAAATACTTTATTTCAATTCCAAACTACATTGGTGGTCTTGGTATTTCTTTGATCATTAGGAAAGAAAACTTTGATGTTTCTAGGATGGATGCAATGTGAAAGTGCCACATATAGTTGTTATGAGAGAATACAGGACTGCTCAAGTTGAGATGACTGTTTGACCTTGAGCAGCTTGAGCCTTGTTGATAGTCATGGCATAGTCCAGATGTACAGGAAATTGAAGGTGACAAAATGGGACTGGGGAATCTTCCAAACCCTGTCTTCTATAACAACCTGTCCCATGTCACAATTCATCCTGTATCACAACCCATCTGCCTATTCCCTATGTTATAACCTATCCTCCATCACAACTTGATCCCCTCACCACCCCTAGATTACAACCCATTCCTTGTTATGACCTGTCCCTTGTCATATCCCTCACCACAACCCTTATGACAACTCATCCCCCATTACAACCTGTCCTCCATTTTCTATGCCCCATCATTTGAGTTTATTCCCATTACAAAATGTCTCCTATCACAACCCATCAGGGTTTCTCAATCTTGATATATTTTCTCACCCTGTTCTATCATATATCCCTGTCCTGCCAATCTGTTTCCCACTCTAATATTTCCCCCTATAATGGCTTGTATGCTTCCTATCATGAAATTTCCCCATTTCCCAGATCACTGACTATGTACATTGAACCCCTGGCTACATGAATTTACATGCATAAACAATCCCATACAGATTTTTACCAACCTGTCCCTTGCCACACTATAGTCTGTTCCTCACCACAACCCTCATTACAACCCATCCCTTGTCATAACCCATACTTCATCATAATCTGTCCAACTTCATCACAATCCAACCCATCATAATCCATTCATCACAATCCATCCCCTATCACAACCTGTCCCCTATCACAACCCATTCATGCCCCAAATGAATCCACTGGCATTCCCATTACAAAATATCTTCTATCATAACACCTTGATATATTTTCTTTCCTCCTCTACCATGTATCCCTATCCTCATCTGTTTCCCACTCTAATGTGCCCCCCCCATCATGATATGTTCTTCAATTTCCCCACTTCCCTATCACTGACTACATTATACCCCTTGCTACATGAGTTTACATGCATGAACAATTCCATACAGATTTTTACCATGGGTAGTAACTTTACAAATATTGAAAATAACCAAAAATAGATTGTTACACCCTTATCTGTGTGCATTACATAAGCAAAAAGCGGACCTAAACTTATCTGAGGACTAATCCTTGACTAACATGATAATTTAAAATTTAAAATCAAAATCAAAATTAATCAATTGTTATTGTTACATACACCCTTATCCTGCCTAATGTGTGCACCATCTGTGTGAAAATTTGATTGCAGTAACATATAGCAAATAGCAATAGCAATAGCAAAAAGTGTAGACTGGCCAACCTCTGCTTGTAGACAGTGTGGGAAAATCACGCAGTGAGGACAGCCCTACTGAATGGGCGACGGATTGGCTGGCAGCCGAGCCACATGGAAAAGGTTGGATAAAAAAGGAAAAACACATGGCATAGGCGACGGTAAGAAAAACAGGCGGGACAGCCGACGCAACCTGAGGTACGCATCGGTTAAGCCCCATCGCCCGCTACCCCATCATCACCCACTGAGTCCCACCCCGTTGCCCGCTATATTTTAGATTAGAAGTTCGAATTGAGGGGTCCGAGAGGCACTCATGATCTCACTCAACGACACTCAGCAACAAGTCGTCGAATGCCCAATCGGCGCCTAATTGTCACCACACCAATAGAGTCAATATCAAATGCATGTAACTTAAAGCATGGAGCCGAGGACAAAGAAGCTTGGTGACTTTTCGAGGAGCAGCTGGAGCGAGAAGAAGAACAAAAGCCGACAGAGAGCACTACCGAACATACTGCACACCACTTCCCCCAAGCAGCGCCGTCAAAGTTCCTTGGGTGACTCATCTGCCCCCAAACCCATTTGCCCAACATGCTCGGACGTCATCCACTGGGAAATTGCACGTGTAAACCCGTGAGTGTCGGAAGATCTGCACCTGGGAATACCTGCACCCGTACCCCAACCAGGTATACCCATGGCAGGTTTTGTATGAAGGATACCGGGACTTATCATTATGTTCTTATTTAACCTGCTGCCCGCGCGCTGATATCTCACGTACCTCATTCAAGAGTCGAAACACACGCAGGGCCCGTCCTCATGGCTTCACTCACGATGAGCGAGTCGGTCTCATCCGTGTCTTCCAGGAATTCATGAACGAAGGATGTCAGGGCAAGATGGCCGAGCGGTCTAAGGCGCTGGAATCAGGTTGTATGACATACCTTATCCAGTCCGAAAGGGCACGAGTTCGAATCTCGTTCTTGTCAAATCCTTTTCATTTTCCTTCAATTTTTTTGACAAGTTTTTGCGGTAGTCATGACTCATGAGCGAATCGCGCCTAGAGAAGGTAAGAAAGGTTCTCGGCGGGAAATTCCTGTTCGAAAGGTGGTTGTCCGAGAATTCGATTGACGCTCGAGTTCAAACTGCCAACAGGGTGCATCTCTGGATGGAAAGATTATCCTGGGGCCAGCTCAGCCGCTGGCAGTGATCGTAAACCAGACTCTCAATGGGCGCTGGCAGAAGACAGTGCTGCTTCATCGAGCGACATTTTCGCAACTTTTCATAGGCAATTATGGTCTCAGCCCGTCTCTGAGATTGAGTCGTATATCCTTGGTTCGATCGATGTCACTTCTAGAACGCACGACCGAAACTGCTATTTGGTCTCGACAATCTCTCGTAACTTGACGTCTGACGTCGGACTTGGTGCTTTGTTCTTGTCTCGCATGACTTGACCACCATCCCGTCGGGCCCGCGGCACGCTCCGCAAACTACAATGTTTCTGTACCCGTTCCGTCGCGGCACCTTGCGATAAGTAGTACGAGTAAGCATGTTTCGACTGTGCTCAGCTGACAGAAAAATGTCAGAGGAGCGCGTCCCAGCTGTCAGTTGCGTCGACGCAAATCGCATATCTATGATAAGTCGTTTTCCCATAGGTCGTACTAGCCGGATGGCCTTATCTTTGTAGTCTCACACTGCCTCACTTTTGGCAGTCGAATATCAACGTCTCAACGCTCGTTCTGCCGCATCTTGGGTTGCGCGGCGGCTTCAATGCTCGGAGAGCTGGGACGTGCCTGTGACATGGGACAAATTCTCACGCCATGAATCATAACCCGAAAGACGAGTGAAATATTCAATACCATGATCATTCCTAGAGGCTAGAAGGGACATGGTGCATAAGTTACCACCCTCCCACAGTCTTACGGTTCAACTTTCATTCCGGCACACCGTGCCTGGAGTGTCAATTGCCTTTTAACATGACAGCGACGGGTTATGGGTATTTTATCCTTATCTAAGTTGCCCAGGCTGTACCTCGCTCAAACGTCACTGATAAGGACTAGGCTGGAAAAAAATATAACCCCGAGCTGAACCTGTAAGTTACGGCTTGACCGTCTCAGGCCGAACACGTCGAGAACCCACTTCTCTTAGCAACATGTCCGAGAGTCAAGTACTTCCGCAAGGTGCAGGATATGGCGTCGGTACGTGTCGCATTCCTCGTATCGCGTGAACACGAACTGAACGCGTATCGCTAGTGGTTGGTAAGCACAGGTACTCGCGTGAGCCGCTCACAGCGTCCTCACGCGCCCTCAAATTGTCTAGGAATTGGGCTGTTCTTCAGTGTTTTCATGCTTGGCTTGACTGCCATTCAGGCAAGATACACTGGGGTTTCGCCTCGGAACTCGGAGGAGTTTACCTCTGCTTCACGCTCAATCAAGCCGGGTCTTATCGCGTCTGGTATCGTCTCTGCCTGGACCTGGGCCGCCACGCTGGTAAGTCCCGTGCAGTCGTTTTCCGGATTCGAGTTGATTTGAACTCGTCGTCAGCTACAATCAAGCGCAGTGGCTTATAGATATGGTATATCTGGGCCTTGGTGGTACGCCGCGGGCGCGACAGTACAGGTCCTCTTGTTCGCCCAGTTGGCCGCAAAGCTCAAGTTGAATGCACCCTACGCGCACACGTGGCTGGAGATCGTCGCTGCGCGGTGGGGGACTCTCGCTCACTTGGTTTTCATGTCCTTTGGATTGGCTACGAACATCATCGTCTCATCCATGCTCGTCCTTGGCGGGTCTGCGACAGTGACCAGTCTGACCGGCATGAACACCATCGCTGCGTGTTTCCTGATCCCTCTTGGGGTCGCAATTTACGTCGTGGTTGGTGGGATGCGGTCTACGCTGCTTTGCGACTAGTGCGTGTTTTGACGACTTGGTCTACTCGCTCCTCATCCGCTGTCGATTTTAGCACGCACACAACCGTTCTCTTCGCCATCATCTTGACATTCATATTCACAGTCTACGCAACTTCGGGGTACATTGGTTCGATCAGTAAAATGCACTACCTTCTCTCGGAAGCTACACAAATCGCGCCAGTTTCTGGAAATGCCGAAGGATCCTACCTCACACTCCGTTCCTTGAACGGGTTGATATTCGGTGTCATCAACCTCATCGGGAACTTTGCCACGGTGTTCCAGGATCAAGCGTATTGGCAACGCGCCATTGCCAGTCGACCGGCTACGACCGTCAAGGCGTACTTGATCGGAGGGCTGGCTTGGTTTGCAGTCCCGTTTACGTTCTCCACGACGCTTGGCTTGGCTGCTGTAGCGCTGGGAGCTGTTCCTGCATCTTCATCTCCGACTCAAGTGCCTACTGCGAGTGGGTTCGTACCTTTGCTTCAGCCTCTGACACAAGCCGAGATCTCGGCAGGACTGCCCGCCTCCTTTGCTGCCGCGACGCTCCTGGGACAAGGCGGTGCGGCCGCGTTGTTGGTCGTGTTGTTCTTGGCCGTGACGAGTGCTACGAGCGCCGAGTTGATTGCGGTCTCGTCGATTTTGACGTATGATGTCTATGTGGTAAGATCGTTTCGTGCGCGACATGTCACAAAGGGCTCAATCTGTTCGACAGAGGTACATAAATCCTCGAGCTACCGAGCAGCAAGTCCTGCGAATGAGTCACGTCGGCGTATGCATTCTGTTATCTGCGATTATCACTCCCCTTTAATAGCGTTCTTATAGGTCGTACTCTTTGCCCTCGTAATGGGCATCGCGGGCACCATCTTTTACTACATTGGGGTATCCATGGGTTGGCTCTACGTACGTCGGAACTGTGCCTATTTAGCGAAATGGATCCTTGGACTGATCTGGCGTTGTCGGTTAGACCTTTATGGGCGTCATTCTCGGTTCGGGCGTCGTTCCCATTGCGCTCTGCATCACGTGGAGCAAAGCAAATCGTATGGGATGCATCGCTGGCGCAGTGATTGGGTTTGTCGCTGGGGTTGCAGTCTGGCTCGGCATCACATCTGGGCTGAATGGAGGTGTCATCAACGTAACTGTAAGTCATGTCATCGCCATGCACGTCCTCTTCTCACGCGGCATTTCTCTTCTGTTAGACAAGCGGAGGTGCGATCAGGATCACCATTAACCAAGTGAAGTTCACACTGATATTCTCTGACCAGGAAACTACGAGATGCTTGGCGGTAACCTTGCATCGATTGCAATAGGCGGTATCGTCTCTGTGATCGTATCTCTGATCGTATGTTACCCTTCGATTCCTCGAAGCGTGTAGAAGATATTGACCTCCCGAACAACTGACAGTGGCCGGATAATTACGATTTTGCGGAAACTAGGGCGATCAACTTGCCAGCTGTGAAGCAGACCGGCCATTACACTGAAGACGTGGAAATTGAGAAGAAGGTACCGGGATCGGTCGCGTCCGTCTCGGACGAAACTGAGCTCGACAATGAACTCGATCCGGTGGGCCTCAAGAAGGCGTTTAGATTTGCCGTGTGGTCGTCCGTGATCATGGTACGATTCGCGAATAAAGCATTGCAGGGCGTGTCTCTGATCAAAAGTCGTATATCCTTTTTGCAGACGTTGGTATTCCTGGTCATCATTCCCCTCCCTCTGTTTGGAGCATCCACTGTGTACAGTGTGACCGGTCTCTCCGTCTGGGTTGTAATCGGAATCCTCTGGGCGTTCTGCTCGGCGTTTGCGGTCGTGCTTTACCCTCTATGGGAAAGTAGGGCTGCTTTGCTTATGATTATGAAAGGAATGGTCAAGGTAAACACCCATTCTCGCGGTATTTCGAAGTGCTTGCTCACGTTTGCCCCAGGATGTGTTGGTACCCGGGTCAGGCGCATATGTCCCGCCTACGCAGCGTGCACAGATGGCTACTGCTTAACGTTCAACAAATTGCATGAATGATTGAGATGTTATACATGGTCAATATACTTTGCAAATCAATACAATAGATTGTAACCAGTATAATTCCAACATCGCCGTGATTTCGGTGAGTTGGACGGGCTAGGGCAATTGCCTTTTCTGTCTATATTAGTCACCTCGTGGACGGCGTCGCGTTCGAGACGAAGTATCGCCCGCCTTCTGCTCTAGTGATCAGGCTGCGAGCACGACGCTCACGGTGACCACCACAACCGATGGCGCAACCACCAGGCAGTCCAGAAGACCTCGGTCGCCAAATGTCTCTTCCCTGGACACCAGGCGAAGGTGGCGAGTCTCTCGTCCAAGCCATTCAAGCCTTGGAAAGCTACAAGAAGAAGGATCCCTCCAAAGGTCCGTCATTACAGCGCCGATTCGTCACACGCTCTGACGAAGATTCGTCGTTTGATGTCGACGTGTGTGTGTGTGTGCGCGCGGGGAACAGTGGTCGTGCGTTTCAAGGCTGTCGGCAATGCGCCGATCATGAAGCAAAACTTTTACAAGATCACGGCTGCGAACCGGTTTCAGGCGGTGATTCAGTTTTTGAGGAAGGAATTGGGATGGAAGGCGGGCGAGCCGTTGGTATGAGGCCGTTTTTTCTTGCTTGTCACTTCTCGTCCTTTTTCGGAGCGATGGCAGGCCCTGACGCCGTTTCGTTCCTTTTCAAGTTCACATATATCAACTTGGCATTTTCGCCTGCGCCAGACGATACGGTGTCGAACCTGTTCAAGGTGGGTGTATGGCTCGAATCGTTGTCGTGTTTGCTTGCTAAGACGAGGATGTTCGAGTAGTCGTTTGCGACGGACGGTCATCTCATCGTCAACTACAGGTGAGTCACGTCGTTTCTTGGCGCGTCCCCAATGTGGGCCATGCCTTCCCCCTCTCCTTCTTCGCATCTGACGATTCATCGCACAGTACGACGGCGGCGTGGGGTTAATAGCAACGTATTCCCTGCAAGCGATTTTCAACGTTCGCACCACTCGTGATGTCATCACCTTCCGCTTGCAGCAGTCTTTTACGATACATCTCTGTCGACCATCTTCCTCGTCGTCTCCCCATACCGGGCCAGATGAAGAGGTACACGAACATAATGAATGATATACTTAGGGCGCCTGATCGGACGCTGCTGCGATGATTACACTCGGGACTTCGTGTAAATGAGGCCAGCAATTCATACATCCATCACAATGCTAATCGGAGTTTGTTTTGGTTCCGATCTGGTGCGGGGTGATTCTCGTGATTTCATCTTTGTATATACACATACACAGGTGTTCCGATGATGACGGCTATCTGATGGAGAAAGCCTCTTGCTGGACCAAGTCGTTTCCTCCATGGATCCCGAGATGGTCTTTTTTCTTGCTACACCTTATGGCTAGCAAGGGGTTATCTAACAGGGGACGTGCCAATCGATGGGAATGCCATCTATTCGACAAAAGAAGATGCTCTCTTTGGTAGGGCGATATCCCCCACGACGATCGTACGTAGGGGTGAGCCTGTCCGCGGCCAGGACTCCTGAAACGTCTTTGCGGATGTGGTTTATTACATACCCCCCCCCTGATGTGCAACTGGGCAGCCGCATTGACAGCGAGATGTGCCCCGTCCTGAATCTGCATCACCGATGCGTGACGCACGACCATGAAACCCCGTGGCGTTGCTCGGACATGCGCATGGCGCTTCCCAAGATGACATAGCGTTTTCCAAAGCATCATACCGGGAACCGATGTCGTCGTGGCGGCCAGTTCGGCCAAGTCGGTTCGATCGGTTGCATGCGTTTGATTGGTCAATGGATCGATTTCTTATCTCGGCCAGCGCACGGGGATGAACGTCCACGTTGACCCCCGCCAGAAATTCTTCCGCCGAGCGTGCAAGTTGTGCTCCAACGCCGCCTTGAGCTCGATACTTGCGCCGTTGTATTTTTTTTCCTCGGCGATCGAACGGAAACGTGGGTACCCTCACCGGGAGGGGAGCATCTGACGTTGGGAGATGGTAGTGATTCAGCGATGCGTCGACCGTTTGTGAGATTGAAAGCGGTTCCGCGCCAATCGTCAGAGCTTTGCGGATTCGGCGAACGGACGTTGGACAATGGGGTCTTTGATTTTCGGTGCAATCGCGTCCAGCATCGATTGTGTCTCGGACACGGCGCCATCATCTGTGGCCGACAAAGTTCTCGGGAGACCGTCAAGAACTTGCAACCCCACGTTCCCTTCCATGTTCAATACATCCTTACATGCTGCTCAAGCCCTGCGGCGGGTACCAGAAGAGAGTGGAATGGACGCTTTTCCGGATAAAGTACTCCTGAAGACGAATGTGAGGCACTCCAATAGACAGTTCGATCCCTATGCTGACTTGAACTACATGCAAGAAAATGAATGGGTAATATCGAGTCCTCTAAGGTCGATGTCCTGCAGTTCTACGGTACAGGAATTCTATAGAAACCATCAGTATCTCAATACAATGAACAAGCTAATACATCTACGAATCAAAGGGTAGTATAGAAAGGGTGACATGTAGGAATGGTTGTCCTCTCAGTCGACCAAGGGGCTATAGTAGAGAGCTGTGTTGAATATTAACTACCGACCGACATGAATAAAAGGAACCCAAGAGGAGAAAGACGCGCCAGAGTCACGGAGATGCTGGACAGCATAATGCAATGCTTCTGCAGCCTCCGTGCTGTCGGGAACTTTGCCGTCCCGGAAGAGATGCTCGTACACCTTCTGCGTCACTTTCGGTGCATCACGGTCCATTATTGACCACATTGTCGCGATGACACCACCATAACCGGCAAGAAGCATCCCGGCGGCAAGATGCACAGACTCTTCGGGCAGATTCACGTCTCCCTGTGCGGTCTGACAGGCAGAGAGAAAGGCGAGACCACCCTGAGGGCGTGCCAATTGGATGATGTCGGAAAGCTTCAAAAGACGATGGTTTGCAAGGCAAAGCCCGCTGTCGAGCGGGTTGTGATGATCTTGCAACCCATGGCATGCGAAATGTACCCAATCAGCACTCTTCATCTTCTCCGTGACGTCTTCGACGGTACCATGGGAGTCCTGGAGGGTCACGAAAGAGGACTTGGCAGACAATGCTCTAATGTGATCGATCTCTTCCTTTACGCACGTGAGCTTCATCTGCCCATCTTCCAGTGGCTGAGGGACAGCAACGAGGCGAATGTTGGATGAGCAATCGTTCGAGTCTTTCTGAGCTGATAATGCGAGAGCACTAAGACTTGGTATATAGGAGGATATAGCGAAGTCGGAAAGCTTTGCACCTGCCCCAGCTGTACCATAGCAGCCGGCGGCGTGTATGGGCAAAAAAGCAAAAGGCCCAGTCGGACACCAAAAAATATGGGTCAGTTTCTCGGAACCAGATGGCGGAGTCTGAGAGCATGGAAACCTCAGTCAAAAATGACTCTAAAAAGTTTCAGACGGACGACACACCGAAAAGCCAAGGGCCTCCATGACAGGGTTTATAACGTTCCTCCACAGGAATGCCAGAATCCACTGGAGCAGGTCGTCGGGTGTGAATCCTTCAGTTCTAACTTTGCCTTCCCTGTCAATCCTTTCCATACCATCTCCCATCAACATATTGAGAAAGTCCTGTGAAGCGCGATTGTCATCGGAGGTGAGGAGTGCAGAAATGTCATCACGCGAAATAACAGGATAATTGCGCTGGAGCACTAAACGGAGCAGGTGTGCCACATCTCGATAGCTAATGCTAGGAAGGGGGACAGGGATAACACCCCCGGACTCCGCTATGACGATCAATGCATCACATCGTTGTAGGCTAGCATTGAGGTAGATGATCGTTCCGGAGTGTGCCAAGGCAGCTAGTTGCTCGATTGTATTGGGGAGCAAAAACCGGTCGAAACCTGGCAAGGACCGTATGTCGGCAAGGAGCTTTTCTCGCCTGAGGGCAAGGTCATGGTGCCTCTGGACTTTCTCCTCCAGCGACCTGGTGTTGTCGACCAAGTCGTTCGTCGACCCATGGGATGTGGTAGTATGGTCACGAGAACTGGCATGTTCCAGCTCTTTGGAGATCTGCTGAAGTTGATCAGCAAGGTCTGGATGCTCGAAACGAAGTTCATAAACTGGGGTGCGCAGGTGCAGGAATTGACTCCAGATAATGGAACGCCCTTGCTCGAGCCACTCTACTGCCATTTCAGGACAACCAGCTTCAAGTGCAGCAGCAGCAGCGTCTCGTGCTACATTAGCAGCTTGAAGGAGTACGCGGTGGCGCTCTGTGAGTGGAAGCCCAAGCCATGCCAACTCTGGAAGAAGGCTGATGGTGGTAGTATATGCATCAAGGAGAGCCTGGGAATTGCCTTGGAGGCGTGCAGAGGATATCCAGCGGCGAGCAGCATCAAAGCGGATGGAAGTAGGACTTGTGGAAGCATGACTGGCCGCTGAAAAATGCAAGGTGGCAGCAGAGAGATGAGAAGGATCACGAGAATGCTCGAAACGCTTGCTAAATGCATTCCCAAGGTTCTTCAACAGAGCTGCCTTGTTAGGATGGCCATTGGGAGTGAGACGGACCGCCTCCTCAACCATCGAAATAGACTTGTCGATGTCCACGAGGTCACCGAGGCGTTCAAAGCGACTCAATAACGAGGACCCAAGGCTATACAACCGAGCTGGCTTGTCAGGATGGCCATTGGGAGTGAAGAGAACTGCGTCCTGAGACATCGAAATGGATTTGTCGATATCCACGAGGTCACCGAGACGCTCAAAGCGACGAAATAACGAGTTCCCGAGGCTGTTCAACCGAACTGGCTTGTCGGGATGGCCATTGGGAGTGAGAAGGACTGCTTCCTCATGCATCAAAATGGACTTGTCGATGTCCGTGAGGTCAGCGAGGCGCTCAAAGCGGCGAGATAATGAGGACCCGAGGTTGTTCAACCGAGCTGGCTTGTCGGGATGGCCATTGGGAGTGAGACGGACTGCCTCCTCAAACATTGAAATTGACTTGTTGATGTCCACGAGGTCACCGAGGCGCTCAGAGCGAAGAGATAATGCGACCCCGAAGTTGTTCAACCAAGCTATCTTGTCGGGATGGCCATCGGGAGTGAGACGGACCGCCTCCTCTTTCATCGAAATGGATTTGTCGACGTCCGTGAGGTCACCCAAGCGCTCAAAGCGACTCAATAACGAGTTCCCGAGATTGTTTAGCCGAGCTGGTTTGTCAGGATGGCCAATGGGAGTGAGAAGGACTGCTTCCTCTCTCATCGAAATGGACTTGTCGATGTCTGCGAGGTCACCGAGGCGCTCAAAGCGACGAAATAATGAGGACCCGAGGTTGTTCAACAGACCTGGCTTGGAAGGATGACCATTGGGAGTGAGACAGACCGCCTCCTCAAATATCGAAATGGACTTGACCATGTCCGCGAGGTCACCGAGGCGCTCAAAACGACTCAGTAATGAGTACCCGAGGTTGTTCATCAAAGCTGGCTTGTCAGGATGCCCATTGGGAGTGAGACGGACTGCCTCCTCAAGCGTTGAAATTGACTTGACCATGTCTGCGAGGTCACCTAGGCGCTCAAAGCGACGAGATAACGAGGACCCGAGGTTGGACAACCGACCTGTCTTGTTGGGATGGCCATCTGCAGTGAGACGGACTGCCTCCTCAAACATCGAAATGGACTTGTCCATGTCCGCGAGGTCACCGAGGCGTTCAAAGCGACTCAATAATGAGGACCCAAGGCTGGACAACCGAGCTGTCTTGTCGGGGTGGCCAATTGGAGTGAGACCGACTGCCTCCTCAAACATCAAAATGGACTTGTCGATGTCCGCGAGGTCACCGAAGCGCTCAAAGCGACTCAATAACGAGAACCCGAGGCTGGAAAACCGAGCTGTCTTGTAGGGATGGCCATTAGGGGTGAGACGAACTGCCTCCTCAGACATGGAAATGGACTTGTCGATGTCCGCGAGGTCAGCGAGGCGCTCAAAGCGACGAGATAATGAGGACCCGAGTTCGGCCAACCGACCTGCCTTGTTGGGATGGCCATTGGGAGTGAGACGGACAGCCTCCTCCTTCATCGAAATTGACTTCTCCATGTCTGGGAGGTCACCCAGGCGCTCAAAGCGACGAGATAATGAGATCCCGAGGTTGGACAACCAACCTGGCTTGTCGGAATGGCCATCGGGAGTGAGACGCAGCGCTTCCTCAAACATCGAAATGGACTTGTCGATATCTGCGAGGTCACCGAGATGTTCAAAGCGACGATGTAATGATTTCCCGAGGCTGTTCAACCGAGCTGGCTGGTCGGGATGGCCATTGGGAGTGAGACGGACCGCCTCCTCAAAGATTGAAATGGACTTGTCGATGTTTGCGCGGTCACCGAGGGACTCAAAACGACGAGATAACGAGGACCCGAGATTGTTCAACAGAGCTGACTTGTCAGGATGGCCATTGGGAGTGAGACGGACTGCCTCCTCAGACACTGAAATTGACTTGTTGATGTCCGCGAGATCACTGAGGCGCTGAAAGCGACGAGATAATGAGTTCCCAAGGTTGGACAACCGACGTGGCTTGTCGGGACTGCCATCGGGAGTGAGACGGAGCGCCTCCTCAAACATTGAAATGGACTTGTTGATGTCCACAAGGTTACCGAGGCGCTGAAAGTGACTTAAGAATAAGTTCCCGAGGTTGACCAACAAAGCTGGCTTGGAAGGATGGTCATTGGGAGTGAGACGGACCGCCTCCTCTTTCATCGAAGTGCACTTGTCCATGTCTGCGAGGTTACCGAGGCGCTCAAAGCGACGAAATAATAAAGACCCCAGGCTTTTCAACCGAGTTGGCTTGTCGGGATGGCCATGGGGAGTGAGACGGACCGCTTCCTCTCTCATCGAAATGGAGTTGTCGATGTCCACGAGATCACCGAGACGCTGAAAGCGACGAAATAACGAGTTCCCGAGGCTGTTCAACCGAGCTGGCTTGTTGGGATGGCCATCGGGAGTGAGACGGACGGCCTCCTCAGACATCGAAATGGACTTGTTCATGTCTGCGAGGTCACCGAGGCACTCAAAGCGACGAAGTAATGAGATCCCGAGTCGGTTCAGCAAAGCTGGCTTCTCGAGGTGTGCATCCGGAGTGAGCTGCACGGCATACTGCAACATCAAAATTGTTTCATGGATGTCAGCAAGGTCGCCATTGCCCACACATCGACGAAACAATAAGCTTCCAAGGTCAGCTAGTACTGCAGGCCGGCGAGAATCCGAATCTGGCAAGTGTAGCAACATAGCCCGTGCCCTCCGTATCAACTCTTCGTCATCAGGATTTGCGTTGTCCGCCTGAGATATCTCCATCGCCTGATTCGTCACAGAGATTTCGGCCATTTGCAGTGCGAGGAAAGCTGCTCGGTACGCATAACACTCCACTGGGAAGAGCTCTGCCACTCTGGAGAGTAAATCCATCGCTTCTGTCCTGTCGGTCTCATGACCATGCATGTGGAAACGGACCAGTAGGGCAAAACTGAGATCGAGTGCTGTCGCGGAGTGATCCGGGTGACTGCTGGTGCGAAACCGGAGTGCTTCCCGATACAATGTAATTGGAACATCGAGGCCAATGTAATGATTATTGGCTTGACAGTGAATGAACCTTGCATTGGCCAGGTTGAATAAGACAGCAGAGCGATTGGAGTAGTCTTGGGGGCACATGTCCTGGACACGCTCGAAGCACGTGATAGCCTCGTCGAGGTCCGTTTTGTTCTGGAGCTGGCGGTAACGTAGGAGTGCACGATGTCCGGTATCTGTGAGTTGTTCCAGCTCGCTCATTGCGTCTGACTCCGGTAGCTATCGTCATACGGTTAGAACGCGTCAACAACGAGATGAACGGATCGCTCACGTCACGTTTCGTTGTGGATTCATTGATGTCACAAATGCGTCGTTCGGCGATGATTCTGACTGAAGAACACGATGGAAAAACCTCGTCCCTCTGAATCACAAACCTGATAGCTACAAGGAGACATCAGAGAGCGAGTATGACAGTGGAGTTACTCGAGTTACTCACGCTGGAGCTTTTGATTCCGATCGAGTACGTCTCCCACCGTAATCTTGAATTGGCGAAGTAATTCTCCGTTTCCAAACCTTGGTCCAAGCTCGAAGGATGCGTAGACCTTGAACAATATGGATGATGATTGTTCTGATGGCCTTGAATCTTACTCAGTAAAAAGTAGTGAAACTGAGGAGGATAGTAACTCACAGGAGGATCTCTTCATCCCATTCCACTACGTCCTTGCCTACCAATACCCGCTTATTCAAAGTCTCCGTGGTCTTCCCATCAACTTCTACAGCAGCATAGAAGCCTGCCGGCACGCGACGGAGGCCAGACACAACATCTGTGACACGGATGTCTGCACAGGGATGTTAAGGATCCCTCCAGTATCCTCCACATTACCACTTACGAGTTATGAAGATATGTTCGTGTTTGTTTGTATCAGACGAGTGCGATTCCGATTCGTCTGATATCCTTCTTTCCTGAGAACGTTGTGGTTGTGGGGAAAAAGCCGGGGAAGAGTGTGGGTTGTGTTCATCCATGAGTGTGAAACGAAGCCTGAGAGAAGAAAAGAGCACAGAGGTATTTGGAGTTCTGAGCGGAGATTCTACAGCAATGGGTTTATAAAGGCGGTCACAGGATGCAACGTTGCCGTGCACATGTTTGATGGATAGGAATGGAGGACCGATGTTCCGAACCCATGTGTTCAGATTTACGAGACTTAGACACTTTCGGCCTGAAACAGCTAAGCCATTGGAAGAGTACACAAAGACGCTTCGCTAACCTTTCAGTAGCAGACGTGCTGCTATTCCTGATCAAACAAAGTGACGGTATTGGACGATGTTGCGCGACATGGATCTTGTAGCTAACAAGAGGGTCGGTTTGCGTACGTGACAAATGAGGCTGGTCGCATACTTCTTTGCTTAGTCTGTGCCACTCGGCCCACGGAGATGCGGCTTTGATTACTCACGTCGGCGAATCGGAAATACCTCGTCAAACAATGGAGGGGTCCTAGAAACAATTGTCGGGGGCCTGAAGACAAATGATGGCGCACGTACGTCGTGCTCAAGCTGGACGGCAGGTCGGGCTTTGCCTCTATGCGAGTCGAGCTTAACCTATCAGGGAAAGGAATGTATATCGAGCGTAAGTACATGAACAACGCGGTATAGATATGACGGGGTGGGTGGAAAACCGAAGGTTTTTCCGGCCCGAGACTGTGCCCAAACTGTCGGGCGAAGCGAGCTGTGGGGTGGGATGGGACACCAAACAGCGACGAAGCTTGCACCTCGACAGGAGTCGAGCGAAACAGCCTCGGACAAATGCTTACGAAGCTGAGAATTTGGACAAAGGGGGAGGCCTGTGAAGGGCGTGGCAGGTGGGTGCGAAAAGAATGGCTAAGCTGCGAGGCAACTAGACGTGCTACAACTTAGTAGTAAGGATAGCGAAGTGGACCAAGAAAGGCCTGAAGAAAGGCATCCCACTTCGCCGTGAGTCTCACGCATAGGCTTGTGCTTCGCCTTGCTTAGGTCACCATTTCGTAGTCAGGCTCGATCATATCTTTACCAGGGGAATGAGTAGGACAGGAAAAAAGAATTAATGGAGAATGTGTGGGTTTATTCTGCATCCAACGGAGTGCATGTGGCAGGTCGCCAATGAAGCTAGTACCTGTCCTCCAACCAGGTCTCTCGAATGGCCTACGAAAGTGCCATCAAGCGTAACGTTATATACTGTCCTCCTGATGCACGTCC
>QGOI01004174.1:0-16154 GCA_003313885.1 Boletus sp. MG55
GGACTTTCTGGATCTGTGGGGTGAATGACTCTCCATGGGTTTTTATGATGCGCCTGTTGGGAGAAAGAAGGGAACAAAAGAGAGGTCAGATCGGTGAGGGGGAGAGACGTACGCGCGTTTCCAACGTGGCTCGGCGACAACGTTGCTGCACCTCGGTCGGCAGCCACGAATGGAAGCTGCCTCGAGGCAGGTCCGAGTCAGCGACGTGCCGGTTTCGGGTCCAATTCTCTGCACATTTCTGACCGTCACTTCACCACAACATACGACACGCCTTCCGTTCCATAAGTTCTTAGGAATGGACGTAGAAACACGTCCCAGACAGCCGCGTCACGCCTGTCACAAAATAGCCCTGCGCTTGAAAAGGCAATCCGTGACACGTCGCGAGCTCATCATGATCAAGCGCGACCGTCACCACCTCACCGCGATGCCGTCCAGCCCGGTGAGCCAAAGGTACAGTAATCACCCACCATTCGACCGTTCTATTGTCCAAGTCGTCGAGAACCAGGTTCCTTAATGTTTACGATACTCTCCCACCCGACGCACAACAGCTTCTCGTCCGGAAGCACCTTGTGCCCCTGCTCGACACCGCCCCAAGGAACAGGCAGAAGAAGGCATTCGCCGCGGCCACAGACATCCAGCGCAGATCTGCCCCCATGCCCGCTCTCAACTTGAAAGCCAAAAATGCAGAGATCGCAGCCCTCCTCCTCGAGCTGTCTCGTGACTCCAAACGTTCCCTCATCAAGGAACGCTCCCGCAGGGAACAACTCCTTTCCGAGGTCGTAGATAGCTTGGCTCAATGGCTCAACGATATCTGGCAGGTCGTATACGAGTTCCGTACCAACTTTAGAGTCGCCCATGCCTGTCTGCTCTTTGCATGCGATGCTCTCGATCGGATCGGAAACGGTTCCGGAGGGCAAGTCTCTGCCTCATCGCGCCTTTCTTCCCTCACGTCCCTCTGCAGTTGCAGGTGCTCCTATCTCAGCATGTTTATTCCTGTCAAGATCAAAAGATCCAGCGGAAAAGTAGTCAAGTCCTTCATGCTCAGTGGTGCTCAAAATCTCGAAAACGTCATGCTGTGGATATGGCGTGACCTTTTCATGACCATCCTCGCCACAGGCACCAAACGTCAGAGGAGCGTCCTCCCTGACATGATAGACGACATCCGCATCCTTCTCGGTTGGCGTGCTCTAGAGCAACTCTTGCGCGGCGGTAGCAAATGTAGGTCATCGCATCTCAACTCTTTCCCATGATCCTCACATCCCCATGAGCATCCTCTGAACAGGACACGGAAGACGACGACGACGACGACGACGAAGAACTTGCCGCTCAAGAGCCAGAGGAAAATGAACCGTTTGACATTCTCGACGACGACGACGACCAGAATTACATTTCGGACGATGGCTCAACCATGTGCAGCGAGGAACATTACCCAAGAAACTTTTACGCCGCTCATTGGTCATGGCGCATCACCGACCAACAGTCACAACTACGAGACCTCGTTCACACCGCCCTCCTCACTATTTTCAAAGTCGCACCCTCAGGGCCACTATATTCTAGTTTGATCGCCATCGCCGAGGACGAAGATGACTTGGAGGAAGAATTGCATCCTCATTTGATGTCTGTGGCGGGCCACTCTTCCGAAAATTTCTCTGCCGCGCTGCGCATCGTGTCCTTGAACAACAGAACAGACAGTGTCAACAAGCTCCTCAAGGCCCATAAACATCTTTTACGTCCACAAGATGCCGCATCGTTGCAATTCGCAGTCCTCATCATGTCGAGCAACTTTTTCTATCGCGCACACGCCATTTCGATCGCCGAAGAAGAGCTCTTGGATGTCTCTAATGTATTCCATGCCGCTATTCGCTTCAACTTTTGCAAAATCGATTCCGAGAGCAATAAAGCCGAACTGACGCAAATTCTCGCTCTCCGCCAAGACTCGCTCAATCGTCGTACGCGCGTGGAGCGATGGGTCAAAAGCGTACTGACACCACAAGTTGATAACACACACCCCATGGCGCTCGCTGCACTCATGATTGGTATACCACTTCCTCCGGGGGTCGAGGGCACTGATGAGGGTGACATGTTGGGCTACTTTGATGTGGATGGTGACGACCCAGAAATGGAGGACTTGAAAGAAGAGTTCAGACCAAACATCAAGGCCCGGCTGCAAGGATGGGTGGATACGGCGGTCGCCATCAAAGAAGGACCGGCCTTGCTGTTGAAAGTGCATGCCAAAGTCGTAGGCGACATGCCTTTTTTGAAAGCAAATGACGTGGTGGAAGAAATGTCCGCACGGTATGTCCCGGTTGTTCCATTCTCTGAATGATTTTGACTGACGGGTCCAATCTAGGATAGCTGACCGTCCGAGTAAACTACACGTTTCTGATGCGCTCAATGCATTCAGGGAATTCTGTGAGAAGCAGAGCCTAAAGCTCGCAGCAAAGGCAGCAAAGGCAACGAGGACCAAAGGAACGGCAACAGCGAGCAGGAGTCGCGCTTCCGCGTCTGGGTCTGGAGCACCCTCAGCGCCCGTTACGCAAACTGGGTCGCACATGTCACATCCCATCGAGGGTGTCGACTGATCATAGAGCGTTGTTCGTCTTTTGTGGTACAGTATCCTCATGTGTTTTTTATATTACATGCAACCCGAACTAGTCTTGGTGATTATAACGAGGAGTGACAAACACGAACAAACATGGTTTCTCTTCAACGCCTGCTTGTATTCCCGTTTTGGGCATGAGTTTGTCTCTGACACTTTTTCACTTACGGCACCCGTGTCATATGTGTTGTATTTGCGACACCGAGAAATCCCCAACCTGTAGTCGCGTCCACACGAAAATACAAGGGCCCATACCATTCTGGAAATTCCTGCTAAGAATTCGTCGATGATACCACCAGGGCGCGATTCGTTTCATGTGGCTATTAAGCTTTCTTTGTCGCCTCGTGCTGTCCCGCGTGGTCTAGATCGGCGAGTTCTCTCATAAACACTCTTTTCCTCTTGTGCTATCTTTGCTTCATTTCCCTCGCATTACACGCCGACCGGGTTCCATTCCCTATATGACATCCCTTGTCTACTAAACCCCTGCAGCAAAGCGTATATAAACGGTCGCCATTCCAAGCATCTCTCTATACCGGCCGTTGATACCATCTCACTGCGAGTGGAGCCTTTATTACCCGTCGTTCTCTTCACCCATCACTGTTCCCCGAGCCGGCCCTCGCCTTTCACCTTTGCGAACACAGCCTCCTTCGTTTCATCATAAAAAGAAAATAAACACACGATGAAGATGATCCTCTTCCGACCCACCTTTGTCACCGCTGGGATGATGTTCCACATGCTCGCTCTCGTGTGCCTCTTCCTCTCCTCAGGTAAGCCTCCCTCGTCTTTTCCTCGTCGCCGGGTCTGAGATGTGCTAGTGTCCGCCTCGCCACAGTTTGGGCGACCGTATTTCGAAGCGTTGGACTCGGTCCCGTCAAAGGTCGAGTCTGTTCATGCTGGAACTGTCGACCCGCAGGTGGCCGTGGCGTCCGATGTCGGTGGCGCGACGCAAGTTGCACCGGCCACCGTTGCCAGCGTACGTATATATTCCTTGCACGTCCAGCGTCGACGAAAGAATGCTCACGCTCGCTCCTAGCCATCGTCGATCCCCGCTCCGGTGCTCGCTCAGAGCAGTGGCGCGTCACACCATCTGGGTGGCGTCCATGCCGCGCTCGTCATGGGCGCCGCAGCCTCTGCCGTCTTCCTCGTCTTTTAATGATCGCCGTCGTTCGATCCTCACTCGAACTGCTCGTAGATGCTTTCTGTCGACCTCTCGACAAGGTCGATCGTAAGGAAAGGCTTATTTATCCCCATTCTTTAACACCTCTCGCTTTTTTTCTCTTTCTCTCTTGGACTCTTTCAAGGATCAAGACGTGACCACACGTCGGACAGCGCTGTTGACGCAACTCTCTGTATCCATCTCACTTTCTCGTCTGCGGCTTGCCCGCCGCTCTGTAGCCTCTACGGTTTGTACCTGCGTATTAGGGAATTGTATCGTACCATACATTTTCGCCCATTTCTTTGACGTATTACTCGGACCAGTCGTGTTATAACACATCGGTCTGGATTTGTTTGCTTCCTTTCATCAACTAGTATGCGAGGGAATTCTGTTACCTTCAAGTCCGAAATACGCCGATACGCTGGCACGCCCCTCTACGGTGTATCCCTAAAGCCCATCAAGTACTGCATGATCTGAAAAGCGGCCTGTCGACGCGTATTAGCCATACATGCGAACGCCCAAGCTCGATGGACGCGCGAACGACCGCAAATACCGTCACGCCCCATCCTCGCAACGGATCACACTCACCACGGGTGCAAACTGCGGTATCATGTGTCCGCTGAGATCGACTTCGAAATAGGTCAGTCCGCGTTCTGAGTGCATATTTCCGTATGCGCCGACGCCGTCGACGATGAAGCTGTCGTTGGCGATCGGGGTCTGGAATCCTTGCAGCCCGTTCCCTGAAAAACAATGCGTCGTCAACGTCTACATAAACGCATCGTCGTAACCTTCACGAGGGAAACATACATGTCATGCTGTCGTGCCACGACGACGGGGCAAACGAGAATACGTTAGCCAACCACATATTTCTTTCTCTTCACCGACGGGCAATTCGTGGACGTCGGACTTACTTTTGGATCACGATGCGCGTTCTGACAACGTTTCTCGAGTGTCAGTACCAACGGTGATATGACTCGAACAAAGGTACAGGATAGACGAAACCTTACCCTTCAGCGATCAGTATGAAATCAGCCAACCCGTGCACGATCACGGTCCGCACGTTCTTCTCGATCACGTTCGGAAGGACCGTAAAGGCAGGCGGTAAGCTCTGGTCTCCGTTCGGGAACACGTTGACGTTGGAGCACTCGGTCCATTTCATGTCGACGGGTGCGTGAATCACTTCTTTGACTTCGCGGCGGTTGAAATAAATGGGTGATTGTTTCTGTGGGAAGGAACCTCTATACACAACGTTAGCGTTTGTTTGGGAAGGGCAACTATACAGCCGTACGGGAAGCCGAGGACGTCCCACAATATCGGATACTATGTTTTGGACGTCAGTTTTTGTTGTCTAGTGATGCGTCGGTACTCGCCGTATCCCAGATTCGATAGATGTCGAATGCCGGGTTGATTATCAACGCGGCATTGAAGATATCGGTCCAGACGTCGCATCCGTCCGCAAATTCGACAGAGTCTCCTGGGAGAGGAAGGAGCCCTTTCGGTGGGTACGTTGCATAAGTGGAGACATAGTCAGCGTAATTGCAGGCGGCGGCTTTCTGATCGAGATACTCGAGATAGGTTTGACTTTTTGAGATAGTGTTAGGTTCGGACGTGAGAACGCAATGAGAGCTACGACGATCTTACTTGAAGGAAAACAGGCCTTCGTATTTGTGTACAAAGTCCACGGCAGGGATCTCTTCTTGTACGACGTCCCATGAAAGCGATGCTGGTTGATGTCGTTCAGCACATTCAAACACGAAGACACTGACACCTGATGAGTACTCACGATCACTAATCCAAATTCCTTGAAGCGAAAGATCCAAAAGAGTTGGGTTCTCGTAGATATAGTTCGCAATGTCTATTAACAATGAGTCTTGTTTGGGATCGCTTCTATCCATGCAACTTACAAGGAACATAGGTACCAGCATACTAGGCAAAAGACGACCCCTGAGTGGCCCTTCCCACCAAAAAGAAAGACAACACACTTACACTTTCGCCTGTAAGCCAGAGATTCTTTCCCTTCAGTTCAGAGAACACTTGGAGGAACTGTTGCATAAATCCGACAAGCTGTTCAGCGAGCTGATCCTCGTTCTCGATATTTGGAGTCCCTTGTGAAAAACCAGTGCCGACGGGTTGCTCGACCCAGAGAACAGACGAGAGGTTAGTCCAGCTGTATTCGTTGACAGTGGCCTTTGCTTGGCCCCAGGACCACGAGAGGGGCTAAGGGACTACATTAGCATTAAAGCCTGGAATGGGGTTGGGATGGAAAAGCCTGACCCCGTTCTCTTGCAGAAGACCCTCGAGTGAAGAACATCCAGGACCGCCGTTCGTCCTAAAATCAAGATCTAGCTCATGCCCGTTGATTGGGATAGTCGCCGTACCAAAAGATAAGGTCATCGAGGCTCCCTTCGGGACCGGGAGGGAAGTACCAGAAGAAGAGCTACATGTCAAAAGATCCACATCCCGTGAAGTTGGTTGCAGAGGCCGATCTCTACTATACCTGGCGTGTCTCATTTGAGTTATTACTGATGGGCAGCAGACCAGCCCAACTGGGCCCAACGTCGAAATCGACCAAGGGAAGGGCACTTCCGTTGACCCAAAACTCTATCAGATATCGTAAATCACGACTGATAAGCCCAGTCGGCTCAAACTCACCGGATGCCTTGGGATTCGTGAACGTGATGTTTTGCACACCGCTTCGTTTGATGTTAGTCGGGTGCATGACAGCAGGTCCAGGACCGCGCTGCCATCGCTTTGCAGCCTCTGCTTGACGCGCCCTCATCTCCTCCTTGCGCATCATCCGCGCGCCCGCGGTGCTAACAACCGCGAGAAACGCCACGAACGCTGCGGCGAGTACGACCATCTCCGTAGTACAGTTGAAAGCTCACCGCCGCGACTGTTTGTCGGATAGCAGAACGGTCGAAAAACGGGGAGGAATCTTGGAGATATCATAGTAAATATACCCATGGTCAGAAGCGCGCGATAACTTCGATAGAAAAACGGAATATTTTTAGGGCGCCAAGCATGCCATTACCTATTTCCGGATGCCTGCCGTGGCCGACGGCGGGAAACACTGAGACACGCAGGCAAAAGAACTGGACCATGCTCCGTATGGGCGACTACGACGTACGGGTACAAGGGACTCTTGTCACGGTATCAGGTGCGGCGGGTATATATATATATATCGTACACGTGCCTAGGGTGCCAGCAGAGGGTGCCAGCTTGGACGTGGCCCAGCGGGCTTACAGATGGGCCGCGGCGCGCGTTGACGCGTGCCATGAGACCGTGGATACCACGCGGTGCCAGTGCTGACTCGCATGAGGGCGCCGGCTGCCCGTTGGGCGCAGGGACTCGCGACGTGAGACCTTGATAGATGCAGGCGAAGTGTGTAACGAGTTGCTAAGTCCGACCAGAGTTCGAGGTTCGACTGCCAGATCCATGGGGTGCTCAGCGATCGAGTTCAATCGTCGGACCTGCCAACGAACAGAAGGGAACCAAAAGGGAACCGCTAATTACATAATCGGACCTGTCTAAAGTTATATAAGCCCTACTAGCTACTCGTCTTTACTTAAATTTGTATCCCTCAGTTCTCATATTATCTCTGAAAGACTAGGATTGACACCAGTTGGCACTGCCAGTGTGTGGGATTCCGTGACTCCGTCAGACTCTTCGCTTATCATGCTACTGTACATACTTTCATGAAGCTCTTTGAATTCGGGAGCTCGGTGACGTTGCAAAGCAGTGGATGGCCACAGAATCACAGACTAGTTACAGCGAGTAACAAGGGGACAAGTGGGCCGAGCCTTGGGTTCAAGAAAGAAAGGAGTCGGAGTATGCGTCACGCTTGCTGGACCTCGTGCGTGTCAGAGCTAGTTATTCTAATTGGCAGACCAGAGGACAGCCTTTCAAAGCTTTCTTCTATGGCAATTTGGGTCCCCGGCCGTGCGGTCATGTACAACGTGGCCTATGAAATTTTAGCGGAGGCGACTTTCTTCTGCTAGTTTGACTGATTGATCATTAATGTAACTTGTTGTGCAGAAAATGACATCAATGTGTTCTAATATGACTTGTTTCACATGTATACAAGAGAGAAAGACTGTCGGAAAAGCAACACGGAAACGACTCAGCGAGAAAGTAAGGGCACCACACAAGCCCGAACGAAATACTCGTGGAATCTCCCGTCCTTAGTCAATTCCGGATGAAACGTCGTGAGTAGATGATTACCCTGTTGGACGGCTACTATTCTTCGGGGATCATCCTCGTCGTCAAGGGGCGTGATCGCTTCTGACTTTGGGACTACCCCAAGAGGCAGACGGGCAATAACACGTATTGGTGGATGGTCGGGCGATGAGTGGAGTGCTTTGATGACCTGGTAATCGTTTGGTGCAACGGTCCATGGCACATAGGGGTAACAGATACATACGGGTGCGCGGATGAAAATGCCAGTGAAAGTATTCTGTGAGTTTTGCAGTCCTTCGACGGTCAGTGGTGCTTCAAAAGAATCTACCTAGATCAAGACGACCAAAATCAACTTCGGGTCATGGGAGTACACATTAGCCCGGCAAACCTGCGAACCCCAGCCGTTGCGTGCAACAGTGAGAGTCATTCCACCCAACAGCTCTTGTCCACCCTGCTTTGCATTCTCTACATTCTGCGCCAGGAGGATCGCACCTGCGCATGTACCCCATATTGGTTTCGTCTTAGCGAACTCTCCGAGTGGCTGCAGAAGCCCTGCAAGTTTGGCTAGAAGGGCGATCGTAGTTGATTCTGCATTGGGTAAGGAGCGGGTATATCGGCCAGACAAGATGGCACTTGCCTCCGCCCGGTATAATCAGGCCGTCGCATTTTGCAAGGTCGTCAGGGGTGCGTACCAGGAGTGGGCAAACCTTAATCGGCGAGGATATTTTTCGGAGAGCAGTCTCGTGCTCCGCGAATGCTCCTTGAAGAGCTGATGCGGCGGCGAACTGTCAGTAGTTGCTCCTGGAAAGAGGACACGCTGCTTGCCTAGTATACCGATGACCACCTTGCCTTGCATAGATGATGTTCGAAATAAACGTCCCAATTGCACACCGAGCTAGATAAGCAAGACGATAAAGTCAAATCGAGTTCATATTGAATGGGAGTTCACGGATCCAGGAAATTTACATCGGACCTCAAGTTGTGCCCGACTCCTGACTCAGACGGGAAGTACCGTGTGAATATTTCGCTATGACTAATGCACAGCTCCCGCTTTTTCCATCTCTCACCTTCACCACCACATCCAACGACAGCTCCTCTCCATGTCTGAGCTCGACGCTGACCTCTACGGTGGTAAGTCTTTTATCTTGAGAATTCTTGTCCGCGTACCTAATATCTCTGCGCCAGATCTTTACGGAAACGACGAGACGGACTTCGCGTCTGCTGTCGAATCACACGAACTCAAAACAGCAGAATTAAAAACAGAGGTACCTTCAGAAACGCCCGCTCCTCCAGCTGCAAAAGTGTCCGAAGTCAGGCAAGAACTGAAAGCGTCTACTCCTGCTCCACAGCCAATAAAGTCTGAACATATCGAATCTTATGACGAATATAATGCAAACGTGGTGGGCTCCTCACCGCAGAATGCGCCACAACAGATTCCCACGTATCAGCAGCCGTCGGATTATTCAGTAGACGTTGCGCATTCCAGCTCGTACAACAGCCCTCATATGCCCGAGCGCAGCATACGGCCCTCGGAAATGAAAGATGAAGGGTGAGTTGTTATGGTTCTCACACTGATCATGGAAGCAGTCTGTCCCGTTACTGCGCTCGTCGGTATTGCTGGGTGGTCGCCAAGTAAAAGTGTAGTCGGTCCATCGTCGTCTCGCCTAGCTACTCGGAAGTCTGTCGACTAGGACTAGGCTAGCTCTAGCGTACAGTCTAGTCTAAACTAGGCTTAAAACAACCCTCAGACACAGTAGCGTCCTCCTCATTTTTCATCTGTCATCACATCTCCTGTCCTTTACAGATAACTAATAGCACCCTTGCTTTTTCCATATATCCATCGTCTTCGGCATTCATCTTTGTCAACATTATGCACGTGTCAAACTCGGATTACTATCTATAGCAAGATGTTTATTGGCGGGCTCAACTGGGATACAACCGATGGTACTTACACAGTCATTAATCTCGCCGTAACCATTCAGTAGTACTAAAATTAGCGTCTCTTCGTGCCAGAGTCTCTCAGGAACTACTTTTCGCAGTTCGGTAAAGTAGATGCATGTACTATCATGCGCGATGCAGCTGGGCGTTCGCGGTGTTTCGCCTTCTTGACGTTTGAAGATCCGGCGAGCGTTAACGCCGTGATGGTACGGGAACACTTCCTGGATGGTAAGATTGTACGTACATTGCTGTATTTACTAGGTGGATTACATCTAATCATGTTTTTTTTCTCTACGTCATCTTAAGATCGATCCTAAACGAGCAATACCAAGACAAGAGCATCAACGCGCCACGAAGTTGTTCATTGGCGGTCTTGCAGGCAGCGTGACGTCTGAGTCGATGCGCGAATTCTTCTCTCAGTTTGGCAAGGTCATCGATTCGACTGTTATGCTCGACCGGGAGACGGGAAGGAGTAAAGGCTTTGGATTTGTATCCTTTGAGGATACCAATGTCCAGCCTTTCCTTGGTTTTGGTAACCTACAGATTGATGGTAAACTGGTAGGTTCCGGCTCTCTGTAGGACATGGCAGGGTTGTTGACTTCGTGAGTTTCCAGATCGACGTGAAATTGGCCCAACCGCGGTATCAACGAGACCACTTCCAGGAGGACGGTGCACCACAACAATATCGCGCTGCTGCCGGTGGAAGTGGGGTAGTGGCCGGCGGTGGTTTCGGCGGGCAAACAGGCGGTGGTGTAAATTTCCCCGTTCAAGCCAACCCTGGCCCCATGGGTGGAACTCCAGCGGGCAACACGCCATTCGACCCACAGGCGCTGGCACAACTGTATACCAGGATGTTCCAGATGGCTGGTGCAGGTGGTATGATGGGCGGGATGGGGATGAACACAATGATGGGTGGAATGGGCGGTGGAATGGGCACGGCTGGGTATGGTGGTGGAATGGGAGGCATGGGTAGGGGAATGGGTGGCGGTATGGGAGGTGGAATGGGCGGTGGTGGTAGTCCTGGGATGGGAGGTGGAATGGGCAGAGGTGGGCAGGGGATGATACAGGGCGGTACGCCCACTGGCCCGAGTGGATTGGGCCCTAACGTTCCCCGTGGTCCTCGAGGTGCTCAGGGAGGCGGTGGGGGTCCCGGTGGTCCCAGTGTGGGGCCACAGCGTGCTGGCCAACGTGGTCAGCACAGCTACCATCCTTATGCACGGTCGTGATTGCCGTTTGCCCGGCGCCGACCCTGTGGGCACTTCGAAACTCAAAACTCATCTGGCACGAAGGTGCTAACATTGTGATCCCATGGCGTGCACTTATTGCCGTCCATGGTTGCCGTTTTCGTTAACTTTATAACATATGGTGTTTTTTCTTTTGCCATCATGATGTACGGTATAGTTCGAATCTACAGTTTTGAAGCAGTAGTTCAAGTTGCGAGGAGTGATTCAGAACTTTCATAGCCCCTGCCCAGCCTCGCACTGCCTTAGAAGTCCACGTAAATTTCTTGGGTTGTAGATACATAACACAGGTTACTCTTTCTTTTTCTCTGGCGAGCGTTGATTGGTCTGCGCAAGTCCGAGACAGGCTCAAAACGTTGCTGATAGCATTTCATCTGACCAGAGCAAGACATTATGCCAATCATACATAATCAACCTCGGCCGTTGAACCAAGTTTCAAGTTTGACAACTTGCAGATTCGGAGTCGTGAACTATCTAAGAAATTTACCTCCCGAACACGTCTAGACCATCAATACTAGTAATTGTATGCGACAGATGCTGACAGACTCGCCGGCAATATGAGGAAAGACGTAAGTGGGGAATTTCATACCGTAAGCTGAAGGGAGTGTATGCAGAGCGGGCAGATTGGCGACAGGCAATGGCAGAGTGGGCAGAGCAGGCAGAAGCGGGTAGGTCGGGTAGGTCAGTGGCAGGCACTGGCAGAGCTGGGAGAAACCTTATGTAACGTCATCAACAGTGTCGGATTTGCTCGGCGCCTTTCAAGAAACTCAAGTTGCCGAGTCCGTCGTGAGACCCCACAGTGGCGCCGCCGCCGCCGGCACAAGTACTTGTCAATAAGTTGAGGTTAGAGTGCCGCAATCATCATCGGAGTCAAAACGTACTTGGCTGTAAACTGCGCTGCGATGGGTCTCAAGTTGAACACTACGAGCGCTGCTGTCACCATCCGCCCCTAGCCTATGTCCGCTCAAGTCTCTGCCGCATCTTTGTTGTCTTCTTCTATCCCCTCTAGAGCTGTCATATTGCCATACACTGTTCGCGACGGGTCACACAGTCCCGAACCTTGCATGTCCAGCAGAAAACGCACTCTTGAGCCAATTGTCCCTAGACCTAGTGGAAAAGGTGCTCTCCACCACACTGCTAAGAGACAGAAGGTGTTGAAAAGTGACATCTGTAAGTGCTTCAAGTCAAATACCACCCAGTTTTTGTACTCATTTATACCCCAAGTTCAACCCTGATCAAACACGTGAAGTTAGGGACTACATGAATAACCAGATGCTCAATCTGGCTCGAATAACCCGGGACGTCTACTCCGCAAAAATGCAATACCAACGTCTTCGTATGCGTGAACTGGAGATGATGAGGGCTATTGCAGAAGACGAGCTGGAAGAAACCCAGGTATACCTCAATCGAACGCATCATCAGATTGGTCAAATTCGCCAACAACTGTACAAGAGTGGAGGGATAGATGCCTGCAGGTAACAGAACAGTGGACCAACATTTTTGATAGGTCTTCTGGTTCCTGGGATCTGGTGTGTAGCGGTGGCCTTCGTTCGTTTGTCAACAGTAGCACCCCTCCTATTTCATCTACGCCAATCAATTAGCTCAATACTATGTTCAAGCCTGAAGTATTTATGAATTGTGTATCCCCGGAACACTTAGTAGGCAACCTGCGAGAATGACTCGGAAGGGATCTGCTAACATCCTGCAAGAGTTTCCTGGGAGTAGGTAAGGATGAAGTACGGCAAATAGTCTATCACCGGCTTCAAACTGAATAGTACTGACAGGTCATGCAGCAACGGCGATCACCAGAGCCTAACACTCTCGATGGCAAACTCGCATGGTAAGCTCATGGTTTGAGGTGGATGTTATTGTGTGGCGGTGCTTTTCCCGCGAATCAAAATCGGTTAATTTCTACGCGAGTCGGTGCGAACTTTCATGACGAGCGACGACGACGGCAGCTGTTGTATACCTTCCTACTTCGTCGACGAAAACTACACAGCTTCATTTGGACCAGTGTCAGCGGGAGCCGTATAGGATGCCCCCACACGTTGATATCGTTGTTGTCTTTCGGGCGGCTTCAAAACGCACCTCGTTATCCAAGGAGCAGACACGAAAAAATGCAGCAAGAACAGAACGACAATATACAGCGCTCATGGATACACTTTCTCGGGCAGGTCTGAAGGGAGTCGGGCGCCGTGGGGAGAATCAAGACCAGCTGCTCATCCTGGTCACCTGTCCATCCGATCTCCTCGTTCGGTTGGTTCATGGAGAACGGTCTGTCGTGCCCTGTCTTTTGGGTGATATTGGGCTAATTCCAGATATTTAAATCACGCGTGCGTATTCCACATTAGCTATTCCGACTTTTTATACGGTCTTCCTATGACAAAGCTGCCTTCCGCGGAGGCAGACCTCGACTCGGCCCCGCTTTCCTCCGCAGATCGCGTACGGCTCGTGCACGATTATATCACATCGACCCCACATGACGGTGGTCTGGGAATCATACCAGGCTGCAAAGAATGGGACCTCGTCCAATCCGTCATGGCGCTCCACAACCACGAATTCAACGATCAATGGATACGGTTATGGGCACGACATCGGATAGCTTCGGTGGAACTCGAGAAAGTGCGAGATCAAGTGCGTCATGTTATCTTTTTTGTTCCCTAGTAAAGCCGACCGAGGAATTAGTTTGGCGACTCTGTCGCCCTCTATTTCTTCTTCCTGACCGCATATACGCGCGCGCTTATCGTTCCATCGGCACTCGGGGTTCTTTTTTATTTCTTTGGCACACCTTATTCTGTCATCTATTCAACACTCTTATTTGTATGGTCCGTCGTGTTCGTCGAATGGTGGCGTCTTCAAGAACGTATTCTTTCCGTTAGATGGTGCACACGCGGGTCTTTCCGTGTGGAGAAGCGAAGGGCAGATTACGTCTCTGGTTTACCCTGGTGGAGAAAAGAGGCAAGAAAGATGGCAAGCATACCCGTCATATTGCTGTTTGCCAGTGTTCTCGCCGTTGTTTTGACAGGCGTGTTTATCCTCGAGGCGTTTGTGACTGAGCTGTACAACGGTCCTGGCCATCGAATTGTAGTAAGTCGTCTCAGAATGCCCCATGTTTAGAGTTTTAACCCGATTCCTCTCCTAAAGGCTCTCAGTCCGACTCTTCTCTTCACCGCGTTGGTGCCACAACTCCTTGAAGTGTACAAGGCTAGTGCGAAGCGGTACACGGACTGGGAGAATCACGCACACCAATCCAGTCACGCAAGTTCCTTCAGCATCAAAGTATTCACTTTATCAGCTATCAACGCCTATCTGGGTCTTGCGCTTTCTGCATTCGTCTATGTCCCGTTGGGGGAGAGCGTTATGTCCCTTGTTCAGTACTACCTTTTCTCCGGTTCGCAGGGGGGAATGGCCGCGATCCTCGAAAAGCTGAACCTCAATATAAATGGTACCATGGTGTTTCGGCTGGGAACCAGGGGAACAACGACGGAGGCAGTTGCAGGGAGCATGGCCGCGCAAAGTCTGTTCGAAGCGGACGCTGTTCGTGCACGCCTCAAGCTCAATCCTTCGAGGTTGCAACAACAAATATTTGCGTTCACGGTCACCAATCAAGTAATGGACAACATCCAAGAAATTGGCTTGCCATTTGTAATGCGAGCCATCAGATCATTCCGCGCCGGCAAATGGTTCAAGAACGGGAGCGGGAAAGGGACTGGGAAGAAGAAACGCGTCGCTTTTGATGATGAACCAGCAGGACAAGCCCACGACGACGTGCGGACACGAGAAGAGCGGGAGTTCTTGGAAACCGTACGGAGCGACGTATCCCTTCCCGACTATGACACTTTTGACGACTATAGCGAGATGGTAACCCAATTCGGGTACGTCGCCCTGTGGTCGACGATATGGCCCCTGGCGCCGCTCATGTCACTCCTAAACAACTATGTCGAAGCACGCTCGGATGCGTTCAAGATCGCGGTGCATGTGAGGCGACCGATTCCAGTGCGCACCGACACGATCGGTCCATGGCTCGAATCTCTCTCGTTCTTGGCGTGGCTCTCTTCGCTAACGAACTCGGCGCTGGTGTACATGTTCCGCACACCCTTCAATGGATTGGCTACGGAGCATGAAAGCCTACCGGAAGATCACGTGTTTGCGGCGACAAAGGATCTGCTCGTCTCGGCGCTCCTGGTCGCACTTCTCGCCTCGCACGTATATTTTGTCCTGCGCGCCGTCGTGAGACGCACGCTCGAGGTTGCGATATGGAGAGGTAGCGAGGAGATGAAGGAGGCAGAACGAGTGGAGCGAGAGATCAAAGAGAAGTACCTCGCCCAGTCCCCCACTACCCCGTTGTCAAGCCCACTCGACTCGCAACAGCCGGTCGACGCGCAAGACAAGGACGAGTGGGCATCTTTTTGGGCAATCGACGAGGGACTGGAGGAGATTCGGAAATCCGACAAGGATGCATGAAAGCGTCCTTGCCTAGATGTGTTAATGTGTCATTGTTTTGAAAGTAGATCGTAGGTCATCATATAATCTGCTTCAGTAAACGCTTTTCTTGCTTGCTTTGTCTTATCCTTACTCCTAACTACACTGTCATTGTCCATGTCGAACGTTATGTTCTGGCTTCATCCTTTTTTTGCTCTTATTGTACATACATACACAGCATCTCTTGTGTCCTACACCGGCGTTTTTGTCTATAATGTAGCAACGCTTTGTAGACGATATCAACATTTCGACGGGTATCAATCCAAGTTGTTCAGTCGTCACACTTCTTGCATTCAAGCTATACTCCTCGCATGATCTACGGTCGCACACCTCTCCCAAGGCAAGACCTCACCGCGATCTGTCACCCCCTGAACATAAAACCTTACCCCAGCGCGTCCGTCCCAGCCAGCAGGGAAGCAAGCCTGCTCCACATAAAACCTGTTCGCACGCCCATCAAGGCCCGTAGTGCCTACAAATACCGGATCCACCGTGACGTGCGTAGGGCTGTCCAGAGACACAACATAGATATTAAAGTAGACAAACGTGGGGAAGCGGTAGGCAG
>QGOI01004179.1:0-33646 GCA_003313885.1 Boletus sp. MG55
GTGCAGTCTTTGCGTTTCGGACATCATTTTCACCCGACTTAAATTGTACAAAACGCGTGGTGAGTGGTCGCATGACGGTCAATAGACACCGTTTGGATCCAGTAAACCACATGAGATCGCCAGTCGATGATTAGATGTCAGGGAAAATGATGATAAGACGAGGCATCGAGCGTGACCATAGCGAGCCGAGCCACGTCGCAATACGTCGCACGCACCGGTTTGATGCCACGTAACTTGCACGTTCTACTGGCATGAAGGTCGGCTCGAGGCCACCTTTTGAAGGCAATGTGTCGTCATCGACTTCTTGGCCGTCTCGGCGACGCCATAGCCTTGTGTGAGAAAAAGGTTCGGAATGAAACCGATGATTTGGTATCGAGTGCCTAACACGTGGGGCAGCCACTTTCGGGAGTGACAGGAGCACAGTCAACACGGTCATCATCATGATCCGGCAAACGGAGGCGCAAAGTAAGAACGCGTGCCTTGCCTGGCGTCATCGCTGAAAATATTTGCTTTGGGACACTGGCTGCTATATCGTCGTAGTGGGATGTGATAACCCAACGTCGTCCCATGACGCGCCAACATTCTCAAAAGCTCACGATAAGGCAGAGCACGTTATGTGGCTGCAAGACGGACCTTTTTTTGCTGGGACAGGGTCTGGGACGAACACGCGTTCGTTGCTTGGCGTCATCAATATCTTGGGGGCGTGTGAGCGGCACCCACGCTACATGAAGATCCGGGGGAGATAGTCCATAGGTCTGCGAAAACGCATACTACTTTCGTCGGAAAAGGCCGTCATTTTCGCTACCGACGTCCAAATTTAACGGTTCCCGGATCAGACCGAGTTGTGGCCGGCGCAACAACTCGACAGGGCACGAGGCAGGGCGTTGGGCGATGTCGTAGGGGTGGACGCATCTGATCACTGAGTGCTTTCTCAAGATCGAGTAGATCAGTGGCGCAATAACATCTCATGCGATCAATACTCGAGGAGCTTGTCTTATCGTAGAAAACTCCGGCGTAGACGTTGTAGACATGGGTACCTAGATCATTTACTTGACCTTGAACCGACGACCGACGTCTGGGTTGCACTGGCCAATCAATTCCGCTCCGCCGATCCTTCGTTCGTCCCTACACGAACTGCGCATGAGATAAACGTGGGCTTTGTCAGCAGAGTAGAGCAGTGATGACCCTGTCGTCCAAGGAATGAATATCAATATCTCGGGTCCGGGAGTATCAATGGACCGATTACTTCACCAAATGAGCATGACATACATGCACATATCTCGAACATCGAAGAGAAAAAGATGATCCAGGGCGTTTAACACACAGAACGTAGACGCGACACAAGACGACATGTACCCACAAATCCACTCAACTGGCCCTACGGACTGCATCACGTCGTTGCACAGTGGTATAGATTCCGGGCTAGCTTGATGGAGCAAGGAAATGATCCCAATCAGAGTTCGTACACCATGGTGTACGAGGTGAGGTCAAGGGAAGAGTGTGACACGATGGACTTGATGCACCGTGAGAACGCCGAAAAGGGGCCAAATCGGATGGAACGTCGGGAGGACTCGACGAAAGAGAGAGGCGACCAAGCTCGATTGCAAAAGCGAGAAAGGGGAACGCGAACAAGGGTGGTGTAGTGAATATGCCTGACAAGAATATGTTCAAGAACGGACTCGAGGGAGGATGGAAGACATGTTCGGTGTTTGTGGAGGAGCGCTTTGGCGTTGTTGACCGAGAGCGACAGGTAGGGCTGCAGGAATTGTCCAGGTGGGTGGAAAAAATGGGACAGCTTGCCATGGAAGCAGGACGTTTCAGGGGAGTCGGTTCCTTTACATATCCCAGCGACGTTTGGAAAGTTGATCCTCTGTTGTAGCAGTAAGTGCATGGGAACAAAAAAAGTGCTGACAAAGGTGACAGTTCCGGCACACGACCAACGCGGTTCAAGTTCAAGTTCAAGCTATTAGCGCTTCTGAATCAACCTGAGGAAGTCTTGTAACAGGTACCACTACGCGCCGAATGAGTATAGCTGGTGAACACCCAGAGCGACGAGGACAGGCGCCCACTGTTTGTTGGGGGTGGTCAGACCTTAAGCCCGAGCCCACTCTTGACCATCCTAGCTGTTTTCTTGCTCATCCCGAAGTTCATAAGACAGGTACGTATCGTCTAAGAGACCCTTTATCCGAATCATTTGACCTTGCAGGTGCTCTCGTCCACTCTGTGCATTCCGACACGAATGCTCTTGGCTGCACAGCTGCCACGATCCATGTCGTCTGGAAGCAACTTTTCCGTAGCATTGACGAACGTGATCATCGCTGATTCTGCCTTGCTTGGTTACAAACGCGGACAAGATCGATTAACGACATGCATTGGCCCAATGCTAGGGCCGCACACTTCGCTCTCCTGACATTACTATTGTAGAAATCGCGCGGTAACTCCTTGTTTCGTTATGCACTTATGGTAGATTGCCGGCAAGTACAAAACGGTCTCCCCCGTCGTCGATCAGATAGAAGGAGCTGAGCGGGAGCCATTTGCGCAAGTGCAGTACTACAAGGTGCGATTCAAGTTTGGTACCCACACTATCTGCCGCCTTTGACAATGCTAATTTGCCTGCTTTCATCATCGGGCATACCTGATGAGGGCTGGGGGTGAACGGAAGACGAGGCGCGCTCCCCTGGCTCGCCAGACCTGCCTTCCCGTGTGCGACATGCAATGTATGCGTGACTCGCGACGGCTTTTTCGAGCTTGCCGAGCCTGTCCATGATCACCTTGCACAATTCCTCGTTGTTGGGGCCCAGTGGCGGAGGATTTAGAGCGCGCAGTCTTTGAGCTGATGCACTGAGTACTTCAACACAATGTTAACATCGAGCGTGAGGTATGACGAGATGCGAAGAGCAATAAGGTGTGAGTGCAACAGCGGGAACTACACGTAGACACGTTGCAGAAGCTCATGCCGGGATCGTCACCCTGCCCTTCCCCCAGGATGCTAGCTCAACTTAATATCCTTGGATTGTAGATGTTCCTCGTCCTTTCGTTTCCCACTTATCGATAAAGTGCGTGGATAAACTATAGGTGGTGTTTTTTTTCTCTAATTTTCTTGTTAAAGTTGCTAAAACCCGATTCTCAGCTATCGGTGATCCATGTATTTCTTGAAAAGCACACCCCCAAAACCCATCACTGTATAATCAGTAGACATGGGTAGAATCTTGGTCACGACCAAGCAAACCATCTCCGAAACTTCGACAACGGAACAAACCACACGACGTCACATTCGAATTTCGTGGCCCAGCGCATATATGTACAGCAAACCGATCGCCAACTTGCCAAACGTGCGGGTACTACGTACGAAGAACGACGAGTACACGTCACCAAGTTTCAAGAACGGGGAGTTACTTTGATGGGGATCTTGATCACGAATAGGCTGTGCTGACGACGAGTGTGAATAAGGGGGCGTTCAAATAACAGCACTAGTGGCACTACGTCATGTCAGTCGGAACATCATCTGACGAGACAGACTCGGAGGGGAAAATAGACTTACGACCAGATGGGGTGACGAATGCAGGCGTTCGAACCTGTCTGGGCGACTCTTGGCTTCTCGTGACGCTGACACCCAGGCCGAGATCGATGAGACTCGGGCGCTTGGAGAGAGTAACTAACAATTTCGCATGCGTACCCAGATGCGATGAAACCGTTCGCCGAAATGCTCAAACGCCGCATCGTAGAGACACTGCAAGGCAGCGCTCACAATACACGTAAACATCCTCATCACATTCCTCCACACTTTACCCCAAACACCACGTCGGGCAACGCGAGCGAGTTCATCCATGCTGGCTGCTGAAACCAACGATAGTGGCAGTGAAGACATATATCGTTGGGACAAAGACATGGATGGGCTCTTATACTGGGGCGATGAGGGTGAGAAGTGGGCATGGAGTCGCGTTCCGAAATCGCGCATATGAGAAGGTAGTGGTATAACAGATGACTCTGCGCCCAAGTATGTCTGTTCAGCCGCTTATCACCTTTGGGTGTTGGTTGCCTTCGGTAGTGTAAATCTTAGGGTACAGCATGGGTGGGAACCACTGCACCGCGGGTGGGGTGTACGGTCCGGGGTATGGCGGGTACGGGTATTCAAGTTATGTAGTATGCCACGGGTATGTGGCTGTGTTGAGCGGAAGTTGAACGTTGAACGTTGAGGTTGCGATCTTCCATGGCTTTCAGCATCATCCAGAAGGCTAGTACTAGTACTGCAGCGCATCCTCGCTCCAACGGTCTGCATCCGAGACTACTCCGGAATCCCTTCAGCATCACCTTGATAATCAACCTGCTTCCTCTCCCTCGCCTTGCATGTTGCCACAGAAGACTATGAGAGCATGGCGCTACCGTTCGGATATGGAGACGAGTCCCGGAGAGCTCAACGAGGCATACTATACTGGTATGCTCTTGTCAGTGTCGCTGTAGTGTTTCGGGTTAACCTTGGGCTAAACTTATCCCCTGCTGCAGGAACGTGCCAGAAAGGTATCTAACAATCTACCTCACTCGGTTCCGAATCGGTTCCGAAATTGTATTTGACAACGAGCAGTAAGACCATATACGGTTCCCGACGCAGCGATCATCCCCACTAAATGCGCGATACAAATCAAACTAATCGGACAGGACTGACAACCCCAACGAGGAAGAGCGCCGGCGTGATCTTCGCGTTGATCACTCTGCCTTGACGCGCTAGAACAGCCGGCGGTGATGAGGAGACTAACTTAAACCCGCGGATGTTGCGACGCAAAGCACATACTCGATGCTCGACTCGCTTTGGAGGACAGGTTATGGCTTGCATACTGCCCAGACGAAGAAAGAAGAAAAAGGTGATCCCGATGAAATGGAAGACGGCGGCCGTGGCGACAGTTTAAACTCCAGGATGAGCCTGGTTTCGGCTCGGGACATGTCGGTAGGCCGGTTTATGCGATGAAATATACATATATTGCCTTTCACACCAATTTTCTTTTCAAGAAGACGAGAAAGGTACTCAGTGGTTTCGAATGTCATATATTTCTATCAGGGGCGCAAAACTGAACCCGCGAGTCCAGCGTGAGCCTCGTAAGTATTCTCTTCAACGTGATTGGACTCATTTCCGCCGGTCGGTTTCGCTTATCCTTGGGCTAATCCTGGCTCGACCCAATTGGAATTCGGGTGCATCACACCGGCAGGTGTGCCTCCTTCCCCACGCATAGCCTTCCCTCTTCTGTGGTTCTCCGGCCAAGAGTGTAAAAGCAGAGGGCATTGTACCATCATTACAAGAGACTTCCTTTTGGACAAACCCAGATAAACAATGTCACGATGTGGATTCAAGGTAAATAAAAATAACCACTGTCCACTCGGCCGGGCAAAATGACTGAATGCAATGTGAGGCTCACAGGATGTTGACTTACGTCCCATCAAGTAACAGGAGGAGGATGGCCACAGAAGACACTGCATCAGCCCCGATAAGGATTACAACGGAGTTCTATCTTCGACAATGAGTTCCGCACTCGCCGTATACACACGCCAGTTCTCCCTCTTGCAAATGGAAAGTGCAATCCTTCTGTCAACATAGAAATACCCCCCACCGCAGGTGCGATTCCCTCTCAGCACCCAACCCACCCACCAAGATCATGACTTCCGTTTCACAGTCTGTGCTCACTCTGCTGGTGACTCTTCAGCAGAATAACTACACGTCTCGTATGTTGATTCTCACTCATTGAAGTTCAATGTCACGAGCTCATCACAGTTGCTATCATCACTGCCGTTGGATATGATTACGGTGAGCCATACACTCTATTCCAATATGATCGACCAGTTCGAACTTCTACGTTCAGTCCTTTCATTTTCGAAAGAGGTACGATGCCACATACTCCCGACACCATGATTACACAAGTCCTTACTGATAATCCATATAGATAGAATATATCTGGGTCAGGAGACAGCCATTTATCAATGCGACATGTTCCTGATAAGACCATAGAGTAAACCCTGGACCTGGGTATCAACACTGTACATCCTTGTATGTATCGAACTGGCCGGTGCATTGTTATGACCCGCAGAAAGTTGATCATTGTTATAGGTTCGTTATTTTGGCCTTTATAATCTCGTGTAAGTCTATAAGCGTTGTAAGCTGAACATATAAAGAGTGCTAATTCCAAACGATTCGTCAGAAATACTTCCCTTGGTACGTTTGGCAGTCAAAATGTGAAGTTGAGGGATTGACCTTCCCCGAAGTGGGAACTACCTTCCTACCTGGCCCAGCAAAGGTATTTTACTTACAATGCTGGTGACTAACAAGCATGCTGATGTGTGTACCTATAGATGTACGTATTTGTCCTACCCTCATTTTTGTGGCGTTTGAACACTGCTGATATCATGATCTATGAAACAGCTGTGAGCACGATTTCTCAAAGCTCTCCCTGTCTGCTGGATTCATAGATGCTTTCAAGGCAAAATAATGTATCTCATCAATGATGGGACATACCTGCTCTTTCTTGGTGCAGCTGATTGTGAGTTGTTTGTAAATCGTTGCCCGGATCCTATGACGATGACCTTACTAGTTGTGATGATCCTTCGCATATGGGCAATGTATAATCGATCAAGGCTAATCCTCAGCCTTCTCCTTACATTGTTTTCCCTGGTAATAATTTCCAGCATCATCATTGTGGCCATTCCCACTGCGAAAAATAATCTGCTGGGTATGTAGCCGCCGGCTGAATAAGATGATCTGCTCTTGTTGACCATCACACAGTGGCTACCTTGCAAATCCTGGACTTTTCATTTTGCGTAATTGATTCTACTACCCCGCTCGCCTGGAAGCTTGTGACTTTCAGTTTACAAGCCGTGCTTAGCGCAGTGATGTGCATGCTCGTAATCATCCAATTCGTCAGGGAGTCGCTTCAAATGTACCATGCAACAAAGCAGTGGCAAGTTAATCGGTACATGAACTTGCTCGTCAAGGAGGGCACTGTCTACTTCTTTGCGTATGTCCCCATCATATCCGAATCCTTCTCCACGCCCTCTGCCGTTATGCAGGCTTACAACCAGATGTCATTCAAGCTAACAGTAACTTTCTGTCGCAGTTTCCTCTCGTATTCCCTCCCCAACGTATTGACTATCACCGGAAAGATTCCAGCAACAGGATGGGTGCCACTGCTGATGTTCATCATCGCATATGTCCCCATCTACACTCTTGCCCCCCAATTTATAATGAACATACGGGAATTGTACGCGCGTGATGTTCAAGGTGGACATGGGGGCGGGATCGACTCTGGGTTCGGCTTGTCGGCACTATCCGGCCGTGGTACGCCAATGATGTTCGCAGCTTTTAGGCAGGACGAGGGGCTGGAGGATGTCGAGGAGATACCGATGGAGGTCGTGACGACTCAGCATGTCCTGTAGGGCAGACTCAGTAGACTCGGACATGATCTTGATGGGTATTTGTTAAGCTCTGAGACAATCGCAAGTGTAGTAACCCGGGGTTGAAGGAGGTACAAATTTCTAGGACTGGGCCACGCTTAGATGACTCTGACATAAGCTAAGGCACTTCTTCCTGCTCAGTGCCGCACGTGCGTGCGTCCCAATCCCAAGCGACTAGCTGGTACGAGCTCCCTCCACCATTGAGCTACTCGTTCATTGTTTGTCGCTCACGATGAGTCAGGACCCAAATATTCTAGATCATTCCAATTTTGTTTATCCGAATTAATACTTCTACTGTAAAATACACATGTTTGAGGAGGCGTGACGGTGAAGGATGAAGCAAACTGTCATGTGGAAGCGCCATACCGGGTGAAAGCACCGAACACTGACCTGCGCTCATCTACATTCGCTGAGTTGTCCCAACCTACATTAGTATGTCCTCGATGTCCTGCACTGGCAACCCTTCGTTCTGATTAACATCTGCAAACACCATCATCGACCCTACAGCGCCGCCGCCAGATAGCGTTGACAAGCCAAATCCAGTATCAATTCCGCCCTCGCGTCTACCTTGAACATCACGCGCGTATAACTCCCGGACGTTGATGATGAATCGAGGGGTGAGCGTGTATGCAGGTACGTATTCCAGGATGAACAACAGTATTGGCTGCCATCCTTGCGTTGGGAGCTTTCCCGAGATGAGCAAAATGTTGATCACGTTAAGTAGGAAGATTCTGTTACGAACGGGCATCGTTAACTGAGCAAGTAATTCGTTTGTTTGTGAATTCAGCAGGAAGCGGAGGATACGGAAGGGAAGGGTGAGGTAGGGACATACGCAAGAAAGTAGACGATGCCTTGTTTGACGAGCAGGTTCATGTACCGATTGAGTTGCCAATGTTTTGTGGCGCGGTACATCTGAAGTGACTGCCTCAGGACTTGGACGATCGCGAACATGCACATCGCTGCACCATGTGTGATTTGGAAAATGGTAGCCACGTTGAACCAAATGGGTGCGGCCGCCGCTGAGCAAACTGAGAATTGCAATATCTGGATGGTTACCACTGTGCAGTGGCAAACGGGTGAGGTTTTAGTGGATAGGCCTCCTGTTAGTGCAGTGTATCTTTTATTCAACCAGCGTCTACATACCCGACAAATTCCTCGGATCGCTGTCCACAGCAGTAGCAATGATGGTGGAGATTATCTCCAGCAAAAAGAACGTCAGGAGAATGCCAAGGATCAGCCTCGATCGATTATACATTGCCCATACGCGAAGGATCATCACGACTGCAACCGCCATCTTAGTTTGCTTTTTCTGAAAGAGAGCTACACAACAACTCACAATCGGCTGTGCCAAGAAAGAGGAGGAATGTCCATGTATTGATGATGTCAATTATTTCACCTTGAAAGTATCTATGAATAGAGCGGACAGGGAGACCTTCGAGTTAGCGTGCTCACAACTGTTTAATAGATATCAGTTACGTTGGGAAGCCGGGGCAATGAGAGTAGGGCAAATACGTACGTCTATAAGTACACCCTTCAGTACGTTCGTTAGTCATCAGTGACGGAGGAAAATACCTTCGCAGGGCCAGGTATGAAGCTACTTCCAACTTTCGCAGAGGTCACAGTTCGACCAACATCATGTGTCAAGTGCCAAACTCACCAAGGCCAGGCATTCTGATCAACCATTTCCAAAGGGAGTTAGCATTCGGTATATGCCTTACAGCAACGATAGACTCACATGAGACTGCAGAGGCCAAAATAACGAACCTACGAGAATGCTCAGCTTGCTGCAATCTGTGATAGTGTGCTAGGAAGTTCAATACACACAATAATGAACAGTGTTGACACCCAGGTCCAGGGCTTGCTCTGAGGCGCTGTCAGGAACACGTCACGTTGATAGATGGTTGTCTGCATACCCAAATGTACTCTATCTACATGGATTATCAGTGAGGCAAACCATATGCACAGTACCGGCCAAAGAGTATGTGGAATTTATACCTCGTTTGTAAATGTAAGGACTGAAAACGTACATCTAAGTTGGCACATAGTATTGGAAAGAACCCATAGTCTGAGCTCACCGTAATCATATCCGACGGCAGTAATAATGGCAACTGCGATAAATTTATGTTATCGATCTCCCGAAAGTGAGAATGAGCATACGAGACACGTAGTTATTCTGCTGGATGCTGGTCAGCGCCAGTTGCAGAGATGAAGACATGATCTTGATGAATGTGTACGAATAAGAGACAAATGCACATGCGGAAGACAGAAAAAAGGTATTTAGGACCGCAGAAAGACCCCACTTTCGAAACGGAAGAATAGCGAGTTGTGAGGAGAGTCGAACTCTTGTCAGCGAAAGAAATCTGTTAAAATCTTCATCAGCGCTGGTGCGGCACTGCTCCTCGCCACCCGATCTGTGGCGTCATTTACTTAGAGCGTCGCTGCGTCAAGGTGTCATCGTAACCACCCGAGCATGCTGTGACAAACGAGGACGCCGGGTAGTGGGGCCAAGGGAAATGGCGACGAGAGCAGTGGTTTCACGAGGCAGCCTGACGGCTAGGTGCAGAGGCTGTGATCACGGAGTTCAGTGACATGCTGTCACGCACCGCTTCGAGGCTGATGTTCGATTGATAGGTAGCCATCGATACGGCGGAGAATGCCGTCGTATTTTAGCGACGGATTGGCATCGACTCTGTTCCCGCAGCGACCTTGGATCAGGCGAATGCATTTCACTTTTGAAAACGGAGCTGTCGATGCCGCTGCATTAATATGTACTGATTTTCTTGCACATGGGACCATAATGCGTTACTCACTGCCTATCGTGATCTACTCCAGTTCCTGGGCAAAGTCTTCAAGTTCAATGTTTACTGGTGAAAGGCATTCCGTGCAGGACATTTCTAGAACTCTTCAAACGACAGAAAGCGTTCCAGCATGTTGTCTACATCGCATGCTTGAGAGCGGAAGATGCTAGACGTCATGAAGAAAGTGCGTCAATTTCAGGTAGTACGGCTGAAAGAGTGGTCACTGAGAAGATCGACGGAGTAGTGCAATGAATAAAGTGCACGCGTGGTATCCATGGAGCCAGGAGCGTTAACACGAGACCGTGCCAGTGCAATCACTTTGAGTGGATAGTTTTTCGACATTTTAAACCAGCCCCGAGACCTCGTCAATTTCAAGGACCTGCCACCATCGTGGTGTGATCAGGCACTCAGGGTGGTGTAGCGAATATGGCTTACAAGGATATGTTCGACAATAGACTCGCGGGAGGATGGCAGAGTGCAGAGTTTGTGGGGAGCGCTCTGACGTTGCTGACCAAGAGCGACAGGCAGGGGTTGTCCGGACGAATCGGAGAGGTTGCTGTGGAAGCAAGACATTTCAGGGGAGTTCGTTCCTTTACCCAAGCGCCGTTTGGAAAAATGATCCTCTGATGTGTCACCTTGACTGGGGCAGAAGTGGTCTTGGCTGTGTGGAGGTGGGTGACAAGGCGGTGACGGGGGTTGGGAGGGCAGCCGTCGACGGTGACGGTGACTTGTTGGAGAGGTTTGCTATGAAACGAATGAAAGAGAACCAAAGGGCCATGGGCTATGCTATGCTCGCACGACACGGGGTAAATGGGGCAAGGAAAGGAGCGGAATGTAGACACCCTGGGTAAGTCGGTTGTCTTCATTGCCAAGTGCACCCGAGCTCGTTGACAAGACTGTTGTTGTGGTCAAGAGGAACTTTTCGGATTCCCCTAGACTATGATTATAATACCACCCGTCAATCAATGGATCTCGGGAGACATAAAAAACAAAATTCAAGTACCAGCGTAGCGAGCTGAGGTCATTTGGAACGGTGGTGGTTTTGCGGAGACCGTTCTGGAATCGGTCGAGTCTGTCGCTCGGAGTCGCCGGTACTTGTCATTACCATGGCTTTCGGCGGCTTCGTCCCGTTTACGAAGGACGATATTGCGCACTGTCGTTTTTCGCAAAAAGAGCGCGACGCTCAGGCTCGACTCTTGTCGAGGCGCAAGCGTTGCCCATCCCACCCGACAGTTCGGGCCCACACAATCATGTTTGTAGCACATCGTTCATGTACATACATCCTCTTCCTTCACTCAGCAAACTAAGCTCGACACGCATAGACCAAGCTTGGCGGCATTGATCACTATAGCGCGAAAATGGACTATCACACATGCTCTCCTCGAACTCTATGATGCGCTCTTCTCCTCGCGCTTCTTTTCCTTCGTTCAAGCCGTCACCGGCTGCAGTCCACGCTCGGGCACGACGCAAGACATGTCTGTCAATTCGTACACCCGTGGCTGCCACCTCAACCATGGTGACGTGATCAGGACGCGCCGGGATCGTATATCCTCTACATACCCCTCTCACACGACAAATCATGGCGCAGAGTATGGCAGGGCACGCGAGCTCTATCCCGTACGAAAGGGAGGGATGTCCTTGAGCCCGAAACTGCGCACGTCAAGACAATCCCACCAAGCTGGAATTAATTCGTCTTCTTCGAAGTACAGCCGAAGAAGGGTTTCCATCCAGTCGAGGAAGTCGTTGTGGACGAAGAGGGGCACGCATGGTTGAGCATCAGTGGTTGGCTCCACGCCGTGCAACCTGGCGTGGATGGGTATGTTGCAGACCCCACCCGCAAGAAAGCGCAAGTTCACACGAGCAACTCGTACGTCGCCTTTCTTGCTGACTCTGTCGAGATGTGATCATATAGTACTCATGCATATGCTATCCCTACAGATGTCGAGCTCCAACACGAGCGCATGTGCTCGTAGGTTCACGCAATACGACACACCAGCGATGACACCGAGCCACCTCTCCCAGACGTCACTCTCTCGCCCGCATGCATGTTGTTCCTCGCGAGGTACCTCAACCCCACCTACCTGCAACTTTGTACGATGAAAACCATCACGGCCAAGTTTATCAACGATTCCAACATGCAACTGCAAAACTTTCTCATGGTGGACCTCGCGGCTGCCATGCAGGAGGGCTAGTCGATGCAGATATTACCGATGGGTTGGATGGAACGTCGCGCGGGGGAAAGGTACCGAGCCACGGGCTCGGAGCGCGACCAAGAACCCCTTGCAAGAACATGACTCGAATGCGTTGTCGATGACAGCAAACGGGAAAGCAGAAGGCATTTTGCGCGAGCTCCAAGACTAGCTTTCCCCAGCACAGCATTCCGCGCCTAGTTGACCATCATGACCAACTTGATCCTGCTGAGCTGTGTGGTCGAAGCGAGGCGGTTCAGGCCGGGGTTGGATTACATCCTGGCCACGAGCAGCTCGGGCGAGTCGCGGCTTAACATCGTGCTTGGTCTCACCCGCAAGTACAACCTAAGAAGAAGGAAAACGAAAACGGAATCCATCACGACAAGGCAAAGACGAAAGCGCGCAGGCACGAAGAGAAAGAGGGGGCGGGGACCAACCCATGCCGCGGCAGGCTGACGAGTGGGCAGGCTGGGAGGTACGTCTGCTGTCTGTTTGGTTCTTCACATGACCCATGTCCTTTTCGCTGTTAGTGTTACATGGCCCCACACGACGAGGAAGACGACCCTGCGGTGTACTGTCCGGGTCAAGCAAAAAATCGCAGGCAAAGGAACGACGCAAATAAGACAATACGTCTGCCTTGAACGACGTCGACGAAGAGGTGGACGAAGACGGGGAAGACGAGGACGGTACCCTCTTGGCTTGGCAACCTCATTTCAACTATTTACTCCTCGTTCTGCGGTTCGTCAAGTACGTCTCCGGTGTCACTTGCAAACATTCAGAGAACGCTCATCAGCTCACTATGTCATCGAATCACGCATGGATCGATCAGCGCTAACGGTGTCGGGATTGAGATATCCTAGGTCGTCACATGCCATTTATTCGAAACGATATTTCTCTGCAACACACATTCGATGCACTGGCCTGGGTGTCCACCTAGATTGGCCAACTCATCCCAACCTCCATCGGTATCTCCTCGACGTCCTCCAACCCCTCGTTCTGCTCAACGTCCGCGAACACCACCACCGTGCCCCCAGCGCCGCGACTGGATAGTGTCGACAAGCCGAACCCAGTGTCAATCCCGCCTCCACGCCTTCCTTGAACATCACGCGCATACAACTCCCGTATGCTCATGATGAAACGAGGCGTTAGAGTGTACGTGGGCACATTTTCCACGATCTGCAACAGTATTGCCTGCCACCCTCCTGTTGGGAACTCTCCCGCTATGACCAATATGGTTGTGAAGTTATAGACAAATAATCTGTGACGGAAAATAATCATTAGCTCGATCGATAATTGGTTGCGTTGTGAGCTTGTATCATAGCAGAGGATACAGAAGGGGAGGATAAGACGGAGACGCACACAAGAAAGTAGATGATCCCCTGCTTGGCCAGCAAGTTCATGTACTGATTGAGCTGCCATCAATTCGTCACGCGGTACATTTGAACTGACTGCCTCACGAATTGGACAATCGCGAACATGCACAATGTTGCTGCATTTGCGATTTGGAAAAAGCTGGCTACTCTCCCCCAAGTGGTGTCGGAAATGTGCACTGAGCAAAATGAAAAATCCAGTATTTGGGTGGTGGTTGCTGTGTGGGCAGCTCATTAAAATGCTGTGTATATTCGGCCAGGATCCACACACCTATAATTGCATTCCTTGGTGTCATATCAATGGCACCACCAATGATGTTGAAAATGATTTCCAAGGAAAACACCATGAGGAGAGTGATGAGAATTAGCCTTGACTGATTATACATTGCCCATACATGGAGGATCATCACAACTGCAGTCACCATCATAATTTGCTTGTCCTGAAAGTGAGCTATACAATAACTTACAGTCAGCTGCACCAAGAAAGAGAATGGATGTCCATGTGGAAATGATGTACATCATTGCACCTTGGAAGCATCCATGAATTCAATTGACAGGAAAAGTGTTGGATTTGCTCACAACTGTTTGATAAATATCAGTTGTGTTGGAGCTCCAGAAATAAGAGCAGGACAAATACATATGTACCTCTATAGGTGTGTGATTCAGTACACTTGTTAATCATTGGTGTTGTAGGAAAAAATACCTTTGCAGGGCCAGGTAGGAAGCTACTTCCAACTTCAGGTAGGGTCACAGCTCAACTAACATTGCATTTTAAATGGGTGATTACATACTGATTGTTTGAGCTCTGATGAACCATTTGGAATTAGCATGCTGTGTGTGTTAGTACAATAGCCATAGACTCACACCAAAGTGTGAAGGCCAGCATAGTGAACCTGTAATAATGCTTAGGTCATTATAATACACTGGCAAGTGCAATGTGTACAATAATGAACAATGTTGACACCCAGGTCCAGGGTTTGGTCTATGGATTTGTCAGAAACATGCTACCTTGACAAACATTCATGTGCTCACCCAGATGTATTCTATCTACATGGATAATCAATGAGCAAGGATTGTGAATAATATTGGGGGGTGCTATATGGGATTATACCTCTTTTGAAAAAGTAAGGACTGGCAATATTGAAGTTGGTGGATTGTATTGAAACAGAAGAGGATGAGCATACGAGTCAAGTAGTCATTCTGCTGAAGGCTGGTCAGTGTCAATTGTAGAGCAGAAGACATGGTCTTGATGGATGTGTGCGAAGAGACAATTGAAAGTACAGCAAGAAGTGATTTCTAGGACGGCAGGACGCACTATTCGGAAGGGAAGACTTCGGACATCTTTATAAGATAGCAAAAGTCATCGCGAGACATAGACCTCCATCATGATCATCATCGGCGGTGATATAGTATTATTCTGGCTCACTGGGAATCGTCGTTGTATTCTATGCACTGATCACACTCGTCATGTCCGCTTGCAGAGTTGTATATCGGTTAATTACCGCTACCTGAGCAGTTGATAGGTCGGTGAGCGCAGATGAAAATCAGCTTCTCGGGGTGGTCTGTGCATGCCGATGTAGCTATCTTGCGTTGTTAGCGCGATGTCATTCCCGTATCGACCCTGTGTATTGATCAGCCACTCTTTGTTTCCAGTCAACCATTCTCTGCTTCCATGAGAAACATCAGACTCCAGCTTCGTCTGCAAAATGGCATAAGATATTGATTGACGGCCGCTCTCTGGTCATTACGAAAACGACGACACAGGGTTCGATGCTTTGGGTGATTGGATCCGTGTACGTCTCCACACACATCAGAGCTCGTCGACAAGGACCACTGTGGTGGACAGAAACTTGAATAAGATGGTCACGAGATACCCCCTACACTATGATACCACCAGTCAACTAACGAATCTCAGGAGACACGAAACAAAATTTCGAGTACCGGCATAGCGAGCTGAGGTCCAGGCCAGGTTTGGGGTGGTGTTGGTTGCGCGAAGACCGTCATATCCAGTTAAGCTCGCCGACAGGTGTTTGTAACTGTGGTCGACGGGTCATGAGACACCGTTCGGATCCACTAAACTACATGATATCGCCAGTCAGCGGTTAGATGTCAGGAGAAATGATCATGAGACAAGGCGTCGAACACCACCATAACGAGCCGAGGTCCCACAGCCATGTCGTGATACGACGCGCGCACCGGTTCCATGGCAGGTAACGCTCCATCAGGATCAGGCGACCTTTCGATAGCAGTGGGTCATCATCGACTTCCCGGGCATCTCAGCGGCTCTGCAGCCTCGTATAAGAGAGATTAGGAACGAGAACCGACGATTAAGTATCGAGTGCCTAACACGTCCGTCCAGCCATTTTTTAGGGCGAAAGCGAGTACAATCAATATGGTCCTCATGATGATCATGGAAACGAAGGCGCAAAGAAAGAACGCGTACCTCGCCTGGCGTTATCGGTGAAAATATCTGATGTTGGGATACAGGTCACTATGTCATCGTAGCGCGATGCAATGGCCCAACGGCGTAGGCCCGCGATAAGGCAAAGGAGGTTACTGTGGCCACAAGACGGACCTTTTCCTTTTCTCCCGGGACAGGGTTTGAGACGAACAAGCGCCCTTCAAGCACATTGCTTGCTATCATGAAGATTTTGGCGGGTATGACCGGCCACCAGACCGGATGACGAATTGATTATGATCCCGGGGGAGATAGTACACTGGTCTGCGATAACGCCTTCTTTCGTCAGAAAAGGCCTTCATTGTGGCCGGCGCAACAATTTGATGGGGCACCAGGCAGAGCGTTGGACGATGTCGTAGTGGCTGGATGCATCAGATCACTAAGCGCGTTGTGAAGAGCGAGTGGTTCAGTGGCGCAATACCATCTGATGCGATCAAGACTCGAAAAGCTTGTCTTATTGGAGAAAAATCCGAGCGGCGTGGACATTGTGGACGTAGATCATTGACTTGGCCCTGAACTGACGACCATCGTCTATTTTTCACTGGCCAATCGATTCGACTTCGCCAATCCTTCGTTAGTCCCTACATGAACGGCGTATGAGACGGAGGTGCGCTCTGTCAGCAGAGTGGAGGGGTGATGACCCTCTCGTGCGAGGAATGGATATCTATGTATATCTCGGGTCCGGGAGCATTAAGGGGCTGATTAGTTCAACAAATGAGCACGACATACCTACACATATCTCGAACGTTAAGGAGAGAAATAGATGATCCGGGGTGTTTAACACACAGAACGTAGATGCGACATGAGACGACATATATCCACACATCCACTTAGCTGGCCTCCACGGGCTGCATCGCGTTATTGTGTGGTGTTATAGATTCCGGGGTAGCCTGATCGAGCAAGGAAATCATGTTCTCGATGGCCGTGATGCTCCTGCCGTCCGCAAACAATCCCAATCATAGTTTGTACGCCATGGAAGAGATGGGATTAATGCTGCGAACGTGGTTGATCCCGACGTGGTCTAGTTTCGTGAGAGGGGTCGAAAGACGCTTGGTAGCCTGAGCGCTGGACAGACCGTCTCCGACCACGTCGAGATTGACAAACATGGAGATACCGAGAGCATCCAGAGCCGAGGGTGACGAGTACAAGGAGGTAGTTTCTCGACACGGTCAATGGAGACAGGATGGCTGCCCTTAGAGCGGCCGAGTCATCGTGGGACTGAGCGAGACAATCGTCCACAGGGCCTGTAGCGTCCACGAGCAAGCCGCTGACGGACATCGAGACATCCGACGAGGTCGTTCTTCAAGGGGAGGGGAGACGCACAATGTGCGCTACCTTGACACGTGAGCCTATAAAGACACGTCGATTGCCGAGCGAAATGGCTTCCAGACTTCCGTCGGAAATTGTGGTAGGAGAGAGTGCACTGCGATCAAGTTAGACTATTACCACAGAGGACCGGGTCATGTACTATGAGGTGACGTCGAGCGGAGAATGTGACACGATGGACTTGATGCACCATGAGAACCCCGAAATGGAGATGGACTTCCATGCAACAGGACGGGGGCGAAAGACGGAATTTCGGGAGGACTCGCGAGAGAGGCGACCAAGCTCTATTTCAAAAGAGAGACAGGGGACGCCAACAAAGAGGCGTAGTAAATATGCCTGACAAGGATATGTTCGAGAATGGACTTGCGGGAGGATGGAAGACGTGTTCAGGGTTTGTGGGGGAGCGCTTGGCGTTGTTGACCGAGAGCGACAGGCAGGGGATGTCCAGGCAGTGAAAGAAATGGGAGAGTTTGCCGTAGAAGCAGGACGTTTCAAGGGAGTCGGCTCCTTAACGCAAGCGCCGTTGGAAAGTTGATCCTCTGATCAGTGTCGGGACAGAAGTAGGTCTTGTCTGGGTAACTCCAGGCAGTGAAAGAAATGGGAGAGCTTGGCGTAGAAGCAGGACGTTTCAAGGGAGTCGGCTCCTTAACGCAAGCGCCGTTTGGAAAGTTGATCCTCTGATCAGTGTCGGGACAGAAGTAGGTCTTGTCTGGGTAACTTGGCGGTGACGGGAGTCGGGAGGGCGGCGGCCGAGGGTGATGGTGACTTGTTCAAGATGTTTGCTATAAAAAGAATGCAAGAGAACCAGAGAGCCATGAGGAAACCCGGAGGTCGCTGAGTATCGGTGGGCTGTCCCATGCTCGCGTGACGCAGGGTAGACGGGATAGGGAAAGGAGTGGAATGGAGATACGGTGGGTGAGTTCGGAGGACGATGATCGTCTTCGTTGAGTGCTCACGAGACACATTTCGGATTCCCTTAGCCTATGATACCACCCCGTCAACCAATGGGTCTCGGGAGACATAAAACAAAATTCAAGTACCAGCCTATAGCGAGCCAGTGAGGTCGTTTGTAACGACGCTGGTTGTGTGGAGACCATTCTGGAATCGGTTGAGTCTGTCGCTCGGAAGTCGGAACTTGTCAGCCTGATATTTCACAGGATCATCCAGCATCTTCACGGGGGCTCGCTTTATTCGCGGGGGCATCACTCGGTCACTGGCTAAATGGAATTCGACCACGGTTATTTGTTTCAAGAGCTTGTTAAACAAGTGCGGTTCGGTTTCAAAACGTCCCTTCGGCGCCGTAGGTGAGTTCGCCATTTCTATTCATCACACCCGGTCATTACCATGTTCGAGTCCCAGTGCCTCTGACACATACCTCTCGTTAAGGTTCAGAGGAAGCCTATGAGCTCACTACAGCACCTAATCACTCCTCGCCACTCAAGATGTCAGGATCTAGATATCCTATTTCATCACTCTGTTTACCCAAAACAGTATTCCTACTCTGGATGTATACATCTTTGAGGAGTAAAGATCAGATAAACTGTGGTGTGGAAGAGCCATCAGAAAGTATGGGACATGGACCCACTTCCCTACGCTGGCGGAATCTTGACACTCTCAACCTCCACCAGTGCCATCTCATGGACGTCTTCCAGCTCCCTGGTTTGAAGTTGCACAATATCCACGAACGCCATCGTCATCTCGGTGCCGGCTCGCGCCGATAAACCGAACCCAGTGTCGATCCTGCCCCCACGCGCGTACAATTCTCGTATGCTCAGGACGAATCGAGGCGTGAGTGTATATGCGGGCACAACTTGTACGGTGAGGCACAGTATCATCTGCCATCCTCCTGATGGAAGCATTCCCAACCCACTCAATAGATCGATGAGGGTAAGGAGGAAGAATCTGTGACAGAATTTATCGTTAGCTCTTTATGGCAGTGGAGGATAGGCGATGGAAGGGTGAAACGGGGACGTACACAATGAAGTAGAGGATACCCTGCCTGACGAGCAAGTTCATGAACCGATTGAGTTGCCACTCCTTTGTCACACGGTACATTCGAAGCGACGTCCTCACAAACTGGACGATCGCGAGTATGCATAACACTGTACCGTGTATCATTTGCACGATGATGACCGCATTCGTCCAGATCTGTGCGAGTGAGGTGTTCTCCATTTCGCAAAGCGAAAAATCCAGTATTTGGACCGCTGCCGCTGTACAATGGCAAACAAGTAGGATGTGGTGGACAGCTGATCGTCAGTGCAGCGCACTTTTATGTAGCTAGCATTGACAAACCTGACATATACTTTGAATCGCTTTGAATGGCAGAGAGGAGGAGGGAGGATACAATTTCCAGGGAAAACAACATGAGGAGCGCAATGAGGACTAGCCTCGATCGATTATACATTGCCCATGTTCGGAGGATCATCATGACTGCAGTCACCATCTCAATTTGTTACTTCTAAAAGTGAACAACACAAGAACTCACAATCGGCTGTACAATAAAAGAGTGTGTATGCCCACATATGAATGATAATCATTGCGTCACCTTTTAAGCATCAATAATAGAGTAGACAGGGAAGTCCTTGAATGGGTGTGCTCACAACTATTCAATAAAAATCAATTGTATCGGCAAGCAGCAATGAGGGAGGCCAAATACTTACATCTATGAGATAATAGTTCAGTAAGTTCATTGGTCGGCTGTGTCAGAGGAAAAATACCTTTGTACCAGCAGGGCCACTGGGTAGGAAACTACCTCCCACTTGGGGCAGGCACGGGGTCACAGCTCGATCAATTTCACATTTTGAATGTCCAACTTACCGAGGCAAAATGTTCTGATAAGCCATTTGCATTTAGCATTGAGCTTGTGTGTTACAATAAACTCACATAAGAGAGCACAGGCCAGAATAACGGATCTACAACAACGATTAGCTTACTACAAGTCATGATGATGCGTCGGCAAGTTCAATACACACAAGAATGAACAGCGTTGACACCCGGGTCCAGGGTTTGCTCTGTGGTCCTGTCAGGAACATGTCGCATAGATAAATGGTTGTTGCAGACCCAGATGTATTCTATCTGCATGGATTATCAATGGTGACAACCTTGTGAATAACTTTACCGTGACACCATACCTCTGTCGAAAATGTAAGGACTGAGGTTGAAATTTGAGTACTTGTGTTGGAACATAAACGGATAACTCACCATAATCATATCCCACCGCAGTAATGATAGCGACTGTGATGATCTTGTGATGTTGATCTCCCAAAAGCGAGAATGGGCATACGGTTTATATAGTCATATTGCTTCGTCACAATCGCCGTCTGCAGAGCAGAAGACATGATCTTGATAGATGTTCGGTAAGAGACAATTGGGAGTGAAACAGGCGGGAAGAAGGTATTTCTTGGATGGCAGAAGAATTTGGAGCTTGGAAGGGAACACTGACATATTTATGAGAGAGCAGCACTCATTGTCAGAGATTGGCTTTCATCAGTTCACGTTATCGGCGCTGGTCCAGTAGTACCATTCTGATTCAATGGCTCCTACTTACCATTTTTGATGATCGTTCTGTTAGGAATCTTTGGTAAGTGAAGCATGTACCACATGCCTGATCGTTAATTTACGCTACGTGAGTGACGGGCTTCGGGGCCATCTGAATCCTGTGCGCTATGTTTACGAAGGATCACATCCATGTATTTGCTTGTGGTACGATTTTCCCAAGGGCCCTGTGTCGTGCAGTTGGTTGCATGGAAATGTTGTGCACAGGTACTGATCCTCATTATCATCCGAGTCGGTGGAAATATGACACCGCTAAGCGTTTTGTCGGTGGTTTCATCGATTGTACGACGCCCGGTGCCTTTATGACTCGCCTTGAATGCCATCAGCTACAGTCGAAAGATAATCGATAAGATTATCCTCCGACCGGAGAAAGCGACTTTTGAAACCTTCGCAACTTTGACCTTGTCTAGAATCCTGCACTTCATTTAAATATGATTACAAAGCGAATCGATATGAAAGGCGACGTTACGTTCTTTTGTTGCAATTGCAATTCACGTCGGGGGATCGAGGGAAGAGGAATGGCGATGAGAGCGATGGTTTGTCGAGGCGGTGGGGAGGAACACCCTACACGACGGTGGGGCAGGGTGCGAAACCTATCCCAGGATGGTAGTCAGAGGACGAGCGGGCTGCTGCTGGCGAAGTTGGCAATGTAGTGTCCACTGATATTGGCACGGGAGGTAACGACCGCCAAGCTCACTTGAAGGCGCCAATCATGCCGCGCTTCGGAACCTGCCAGCTCCGGTTTGACAGGTAGGTAATGCGATGATATCGTGGAACGTTCGTCCGGCGGATCGGGATCGAGTTCGGTTCCCCATCTTCTCTCTCACCTATTTCGTGCATGCCCTCCGTCTCTCTCTACAAATGGTCTTTGGAATAGAACCCTCTTAGCCTTCCACCTCCTGGATATACCGCGAGCTCGTTCTTTGAATTTAAATGCTGATAAGGCGCTACAGGGTGCGTATACCATGCATTAATATAGACAACTCGATAAATTTTCCTGTGAAGCTACCACCAGCCCTGTCAGCCCGAGAACGGTAGAGTCTGTAAAGCATGAAATGATATTTACGACCAAGTTTGGCACGTTCGTTTTCTAATGTGTCCAGTGAGACAGCGCGTCTCAGAAAGTCTGAGGTTCGGCCGGGCCAGTCTACTAGACCGGCCATTTCCCAGACGTCCTTGCGCGTCTGCATCAACACCACACAACAGGCTCGATTATGTCATCAAAGGGTTCGACTCGGCAGTGGGCACGGACATTTGAATGAGCCACTGGCAACAGGCACAACCGAGTTTATAACGATCGTTTCTGCACCAGATTTCAAGGTAAAGTCTGTACTCACGGTGAAGTCGGAAGACCTCGAATGGAATCTCCCCGTTGTGGATCGCGTTGACAGGGTTGTCCGTGCACCTGAGGTACTGCCAGGGAATTTCTCGAGGTAGCGGGGACGAACACCTGCACGATGGTGGGGCGGGGGGCGGAGGCTGTCCGACAAAGGATGGCAGTCAGAGAACAAGTGGGCTGCTGCCGGCGTTGGAAATATGGTGTTCAATGACATGGCACGGGAGGTAGCAGCCGTCAAGCTCACTGAGGTGCCAATCATACAGCACTTCCGAATCTGCGAACTCGGGTTTTACAGGCAGGTGACCCGATGATATCGTGGAGGCGGAGAACGCGGAGAATGTTCGGTTCCCCATCTTCTCTGTCACCCAAGTCGTGCATGCCCTCGAGCCGCCTCTCTCGACAAATGGTCCTGACAATGATAGAAATGTCAGGTTCGCTAGAAATCGCGGTGTAAACATCAACTTCACGAGCACGCTGGTCGCTAGAAGTTCAGCCTGGAATAGAAAAACTAATTAATACAAGACAGTTGGGCGAGACGACTCTACCTAGAACAGAGAAGCACGACATTAAGAGAAGAGAGTGGGGAAGGTGTAGGGAACTGCGATATACGATGGATTGCAAAGAAGTACTCACACGAGCCTTAGGAGACGGAGAGTCGTGACACACAGTACCTCGAGACACTCCTCTCCTTCAAAGTGAGGTAGTGATCGAGAGATGTAGTAGACGCTAACACTCTATTGATATATCTATTGAAGGTGTCGTACCTGTCAAGGTCCAAAGACCTTGTAAGCCTTGAAGTAAATACAAGTGTTCCAAATAAGCACGAAGTCTCATGATCCTGGTTGTCCGATTTTCGCATGAGTTTGCGCCACCAAGACAGTAGCCTCCAAAACGGTTACAGGTCTTTGCCATGAGATCCCTCCGGGCTATACTTGTAACTAATTCGATGCGGAGAGGATATCTTCAAGTGAGATAGAAGACCTATTGCACATTCCGCGGAATATTCCGTATGGGGCGTTGAATAAGTTTGCCGGGGTATCGAATTCCTAATTCATTATGCTTTCTTATAAAACACACCAACGCGAAAGAAGGAATACATACAGCGATCGTACCAGCGTCAAGAACACAGATTCGGTCATACGATATGATTGTGCGCAAACGATCTGCATGATGGTCAGCGAAAGTAGAGATGAATGACCTAAAAGAATCTTACGAGCGATGCAAAGAATTGTACACTCCTTGAATTCTGTTGCGATAGTATCTTGGATCTTGCCATCAGTCTCGTAGTCCACGGATGCTGCATAGAACATGAGCCGCTGCGTCACGTAAGAAGTGCATAAAATTATACCTGTGGCTTCGTCGAGGATGAGAATCTTCGTTTCATGGACTAAAGCTCGTGCCAAGGATACCAACGATCGCTGGGTAACAATCAACAGCCATGAAAAGAAAAAAAAAGTGTGAGCTTTACCTGACCAGCTGACAGGTTACTACCTTCATTGTCGATTGGAGTATCTAGATCGAAACGACCACCAGCAACTTGGCCACCTTGGGTGTTTGTTGGAGCTGAAGGCGGCTGTTGTTCATGTGTGTCGACGAGGTACGCCCGCTTAAGAGCCTCCCAGAGGCGAGCATCATCGTACAAACCAAACGGATCCAGGTTAGACCTGAGGGTACCAGAGACTGAGCAACCGTTAGTAAAGCGACATATCCAAAGTGTTAGATGGCTTTACAAAGGAACTAAAATAGAACGCAGAACCAGTTAACCCAGTATCTCGGTCTCCTGGTGTAACACTTACAGCGTCTTGTGGAATGATCGCGAGCCCCTTCCTAAGTTGTTCTAGTCCAACTCTCGAGATATCGATGCCATCGATCTGAATGCTTCCTGATGAAAGTTCCACAAGTCGATACAGAGCCGTCATAATTGACGACTTCCCTGCTCCAGTTCTGCAAGTATTGTCAATAAAGGATGCCACATTCCAGGGAATCGACCAGTACCTGCCAACGATACCAATCTTTTCTCCTGGTGTAATGTCCATGCTCAAGCCTTTGAGCACAGGTGGTAGCTCAGGTCGATACTTCATGAAGACATCTTTCATAACAATTCGGCCTCCAACGGGCCAGGAAGGAGGAGCTGCGCTGTCCTTGACCTGGTGCGGGGCTTCTTGTCCAACCTCGTTGGCGTAATGGACAATCCGTTCCACAGCGTTCATATTGTTTTCCACCTGTGCAACTTGACGAACTATCCATCCGAAGGCCTCAAATGACATATTAGTTCTTTTCAGTCTTACTAGAATTCCTTTTGTGGGCACACCTGTTGCATTGTCAGGATGCTGGACAGAACCACTCCTGTCTGCCCTGGTGAAATACTGAAGCGCGTACAAACTGCCAAAATGGCCACTGAGAACGTAAGCAGTACTCCGAGGAAGTCTAAGCGGATACCAAGCCAGCGCTAGTCAGACAAATTAGCGGTCATCTAATGATCACTAGCAGCCAGCTTTCTCACCTGATTTGCGATAGTCAACCAATATGCTCTGGGAATCCAGTCAGAGTCCGTAATAATTCGTGCTCTGCGCATTGCAACTCACCGATTCTCGATATCAACGAGTTCGGCATTCTCTTTCTTGAACCGATCCATTTCACCATACGCAGAGATCGTTGTCGATCCTGACAGTGACTCAGAGAAGTGCGCACATAAAGAACCACGCAAGATGGCATCTGGGATTGATGTCAGCTGTATAAACCGATAATCCAAAGTTTAAATATACGCATACCAAGCTGCTGTAATCGAATTAACCTTTGTGAGAGTATACAACATCGGGAACATACCTTCAGTTCTCTTGCGCTTGCTCGGTAGAATAATGTAGCAAATAAATAGCAAATCAAGACGAAAAAGATGACCAGCAAAACCCAAGGCAAGACGGTGGATATAAGAATGATCGCACTCATGATGTTGGAAGCAGTAGAACACAGCATGCGGAATGAATTACCAATGAAATTATCAATAGTGTCAATATCTGTGGAATAGCTTAGCAGGGTGGATGAGAAAGCACGTTGAATATACCTTTGGCAAAGCGATCCATGATGCGGCCAAGAGGCTGTCAGGGATATAGAGATAAGGATAGCAACTATGGATACAACATTATGAAGCACGTTCAACTCACAGTTGTTTCAAAAAAACTCATGGGAGCATGGAGGACACGGACGATGGCTCGCTGAGCAGGGTTGATGTTTGTAACATTTTTAAATGAACAGACTGAACAAACTCACTTCATGCAACTCTCGTGACGTGTAAGAAGTCAGCATTGCAAAAGTAACCCCCATGAAGAACATGGCGATTGATTGCGAGACACCAAGAGCAGCATAAATGCCCATCTGTAAAGCTTGCCTGAGACACCACAGGCAGGCGAAGCAGGCAACATACATAGAAACCTGGCGGATAATTCCACTTCAGTTCCTCCCAGTATACAAGCCTAGTGATACCAAAATGAGGACCCGATCGTAACATAAGTAAAATGTGCTCACCAATATGACGACATGATGGTCGAGCCCTGCATCATAGCAAGAGATAGAAGTAGAATTGGTACAAATATCATGCCATTTCCATCAGACAAGTATTGCTGGTAGACTTTCAATGGGATGGCGCCGGTGTTTCGCTCTTCCTCTTGCATCATCACTTTGCCCTTGCCACTGATCTTTTCCTCTTTCTCGTCACGAACCACTTCAATTTTCTCATCGGCATTCTTGTTGCTGGTATCTTCCATCGAGCCAAATTCTTCTATGAACTTGCAAAATGCGCCATCACTAGCCATCAATGCGTTGAAGGTACCACGTTCAGGAATCTTGCCATCGACTAATGTGTAGATGTAATCGACTTCTGGCAGGAAGTGCAACGCATGGGTAACAAGAATCCGAGTTTTACCATCTGTACCATTCTTGAGGACGTTGGAGAACACAGCCTTTCCAACATGAGCATCAAGTGCAGAGAGGGGATCCTAGTGATGAATGAATGTCAAAAATCCAAATATGGATAAAGAAGAAACCGAACATCAAAGATCATGATATCCGAGTTATGGTATATAGCCCGACAAATGTTGATTCGTTGCTTCTGACCACCAGAAAGAGAGATTCCTTTCTCACCAACCTCAGTCAGGTCGTAGCTAGGGAGTATCTGCAGATCTGGTTCCAGGCAAGAATCACGGACAGCCTTCCAATATCTTTCTTCCTCAAATGGCTGTCCAAAACAGATATTCTCTCGAATCGTAGTATTCTGGACCAAAGGTGTCAATACTCCATAGTGGTGACCTGAACAAATTATACCTGGATCCAGGCGGTCTGTGCACAGTAAGCAACTGAACCACCGAACTCGACACTACCAGCAGTCCGTCTCATCTCACCAATGATGCCCTGAAGCAGTGACGTTTTACCCGCCCCAACTGCCCCAACAATAGCAACTAGCTGGCCACGAGGGATCTCCATGTTGATACCCCGGAGTTTGAAGATATTGGCCCCATCAACAGATCGCGGCGCAGGCTGTATCGTTGTTTTAGACTTTCGGTTCCTCCTGTTCACCTTGGTATCATCGAGTTTTTCGGGAGGACTGTCCCAGGTAAAGTCTGCGCCATCTATCCTGACTGCAACATCTAAATCCTCGTCAATTACCAGTGTCCTGTCCGATGTTTCGGCCCCGAAAACTTCGTAGAGACGTTTGCATGCAGTGGCAGCGTCTGCAATGGAGCTAAGTGACATGGCTATATAGTAGAATAAGTTAGTCTGAGTTACGGTAACTAGGGGGGTTGCGCACGAAGGAACATGAGGGGCATCCTGATGAGCTGGAACAGAGTAAGGGAAGAGAAGACATTCGCAGCGGACAATGGATGGCCAGTTAATGAGTAGGTGACAAACGAAAACACGCTGGCTAGCATCGGGAGGGAGTTCGTGAACGCGTTCAGGCCAGCCCGAAGGACAAGCATGTTTCGTATGTAGCTGAAATACGGGATAAATCAGAATAGTCAAGGGGAAGGGAAGAAGCGTACCCCATCTCAAGCTGGCGATATTCAGCAACTCGCTTCAAAAAGGGTATCTCCCACGCGAAGAACTTGATCACTCTTATGCCGCTCAGCATCTCTTGGAGTAGCTTGGAACGCTTATCAGTCCAGATCATGCTCTTGATCCTCATGGAGAAGACACGTTTCACCGCCAATGTATTTGCTGGAATTGCAACAATGAGAAGTGCAAAGCCCGCCAGAGCGCTCGGACCAAGGTTGACGAGGAGCAAGACAAGACAGATAGTAAGTTGGATTGGTGCAGCCCAAGACATATGGAAATAACCCATGCAGAAGTCGATGCGGGACACGTCTGTGGAGATGTGGTTTACCAGTCTGCCATTTGTCATCTCTATGCGGGCGCGAGGAGACATTGAAAGTGCTTGAGAGTATATCGCGGTGATGAGACCACCCCGCAAGAGGACCCCGCAGGCCATACTACGATAGAAAAAATGCTGGATGCACCACGATGCAATGAGCTGTAGAATGAGGAGAATGACACAGAGTCCGATGCCTGTTTCGATCGGAGGTGTGGGCGTACCCGCAATATGCGAAGCATACGACTCAGTGGCAAAATTAATGATTGCCTGCCTCAAAGATGAATACATTGTATATGAGGGGAAAGGGGACCTCATACCTTTACCACGAGCGGGCTGGTGATTCGTGCAGTGTCGCCCATGACCTTCAAGATTCCAGCAGACCAAAAAAGCCATTTCACACTATCATTCATGGCAAGGATAAGACTAGCTTTGCGCTTCCCGTCCTTTTCCCTCCAAGCCTTCTCCCGTTCTGCGCGGACACCACGAATTGTCCACCATAGACCCTTGAGGCCTGTACCAACCTGACCGCTTTCCAGTCGTTCGTTGTATATCGCTGCCTCTTTGTGCCGGCGTTCGAAGGATGTGAGGATGGCGTTGGCAATCCGAGTCGACGAGCGCTCGTCTGAGAGTTTGTACAAGTCCGACGCTTCGAGGGGCCGAGCATAACCAAGTGACAGTAAGGGGGTTACCCATATAAACCACAAGCGATCGAAGAACCCCGCTGACGCCTCAGGAGTGAGAATTGCGTCATGGATGGAGGCCTTGGGAGGAGGAGGGTTGGGATCCTTGATGGAAAGGAACCTAGAATGATTCGGTCAGTTGGATGGTGGTCGATTATGGTGGTGGATCACGGCACCTGCGCAAGATGGTTGCTCGCTTAGAGAGTCCATCTGACTTTGGCCCGTCATGCTCATCCGCCGCAATAGTCTTTGTCTCGAACTCATCCTCTGAATGAGACATGTCAGTGAGCGACGGAGCCAACTTGAAGGGAAGAAAACTTGGCACCCAGCCGGCCAGCAGTCTTGTAACGTAACACGGCAGGGAGAGATTTTTGTGTCTAGCAACTCCAGCCGCTATAGGCGAGGCATCGGCCTCGGCTGACAGTGTGACAGCGTCGGCGTGTTCAGTGCCACTGGCATTACTGCAATGAATCACCTTCAATTAGCCGGCCCGGGTTATTTGTAATTATTGGACGAGTTCCACCGCTGGCGCTGCGAATCACTGAGGGCGAGATCAACATGGACATATGTCAATGATGGGCCATCCTCGGTATGTGAATTCACACAGCTCCGGAGTCCAGCGGTTGAAGCTGTCAAAGAAAAAACTTGCATAAAAGTTCAGAGTGGGCCTTCGGAATCCAGCTTTGTTGGGCAACTTACATAATGCAATTTGACGGTCAGACTGTTTCTTGACTACCATGCCAATCTTACGACGTCAATCCGACCGGCATGATAGGTGCTGCCGGAATCTCCATCGGCCTTGCTCCTATACATAAGCAAGGTATCGATGCAACCGGATGACCCTGCGCCTAAGTATGTCTGCGTCTCGATCGCAAGCGGTATTGGACGTTGACGCAAGACTCTGGCATATTTCTGGTCGCGAAAGTCATTGAGCCTGCTTTGGATACTTTCACAGATACTTGAGATCCGTGCGTGTTGCAGATTAAACCATCTAGTCCAAAATCTATGATGTCCATGTCTCTAATATTCGAGGTCTAGTAACGTGGTCGCAGCCCCCCAAAAATCGGATGCGTATACACTTTAGCCTAGCGTTTCTCGACTCGTAATTTTCCGCATCGGGAGCTAAGACTGACGAACCTCATGAAACACCAAGTTACCTCCTTTTCTCTTGTGCTATCGGCCTTTACATTCGCCAGATTGCTGGGAAACTCTCGGAGTCGTAGTAAACAGGTTTGTTCTGACGAACGTCTGTATCCGGGCGGCACCGTTATCGCTCTAGGTGGTGACCAAAGGAACAAATATGGACTCACTCGAGACGGACATATGGGTTATAGGAGGATAGATATACACAGGATTCAGTATCTTCACGCTCGCCTTCGGATGGTAAACTAACAATGACGCTTCCCACATCACTGTCGGGATCGTTCTTCAGCTCGAGAGGTAACGGTTTAGAGAGAAGTTCCTTGACATCCCTTCGTCGCAGTACGTAACTTCGCCATTTCTGTTCATCACACCCGATCATTACCATGTTTCAGTCCCAGTGGCTCTGACCCATACTACTTGCAAACGTTCAGATAAAGCCTATGAACTGGCTACAGCACCCAATTACTCCTCGCACTCAAGATGTCAGGAACCAGATATCATATTTCATCATAACTCCGTTTACTCGAAATAGTATTCCTACACTGAACGCGTAACATGTTTCAGGAGTAAATGTTGGCTAAACTGTGGTGTGGAAGAGCCAAGAAGGGATGGGACACAGGTGCACGTTCCCTAAGCTGGCCAAGTCTTCACACACACAACCTCCATCAGTGGTATCTCCTCGACATCCTCCATCTCCTTGTCTTGCACAACATCCTCAATCGCCAACGTTGTCCCGCCAGCGCCGCTGCTGGATCGCGCCAATAGACCGAACCCAGTGTCGATCCTACCCTCACTGCTGCCTCGAGTACCACGCGCATACAATTCTCGTATGCTCAGGATGAATCGAGGGGTGAGAGTAAAAACAGGCACAAGTTGTGCGATGAGGTACAGTATCATCTGCCATCCTCCTCCTGGAAGCATTCCCAACCCACTCAATAGATTTATGAGGTTAAAGAGGAAGAATCTGTGATGGAATTTGCCGTTAGCTCTGCATGGAAGCGGAGGAAAGAGGAAGGGTGAAACGGGAACGTACGCAATGAAGTAGAGGATACCCTGCCTGACGAGCAAGTTCATGTACCGATTGGGCTGCCACTGCTGTGTTGAGCGGTACATTTCGAGTGACCTGTTCACAAACTGGGCGCTCGCGAGTATACATAACACTGCACCATGTATGATTTGCACAATGATGACCGCTTTCGTCCAGGTCAGTGTGAGTGAGATGTAATTCTGTGTGCAACGTGAAAAATCCGGTGTTTGGACCGTTCCCACTGCAACGGAAAACAAGTGGGATATGGTGGACAGCTCATCAGTGCAGCGCACCTTTAATATAGCGAGGATCGACAAACCTGACAGATACTTTGGATCGCTGTCAATGGCAGCGAGGAGGCAGGTGGATACAATCTCCAGGGAAAAAAATGTAACGAGCGCAATGAGAACTACCCTCGATCGATTATACATTGCCCAGGTTCGGAGGATCATCATGACTGTAGTCACCATCTTACTTTGCCCCTTCTGACAGTGAACAACACAAGCACTCACAGTCGGCTGCACCAAAAAAGAATGTGTATGTCCACAAATGGGTGATAACGATTATTTCACCTTGGAAGCATCAATAACAGAGTAAGCAGGGAAATCCTTGATATAATGTGCTCACAACTGTTTAATAAATATCAGCCGTGTCGGGAAGCTCCAGCAATAAGGGAGGCCAAATACCTACATCTATGAGTACACAGGTCAGTAAGTTCGTTGGTCATATGTATCAGAGGAACAATACCTTTGCACCAGCAGGCCCACTGGGTAGGAAACTACTTTCCACTTGGGGTAGGGTTACAGCTCGATCAATCTCACTGTTGAATATCAGACATACCGAGGCGATATGTTCTGACAGACAATTTGGAGTTAGCATTAAGCTTGTGTGTTACAATAAACTCACATAAGAGCGTAGAGGCCAGAATAACGGATCTACAACAACCATTAGCTTGTTACGGGTCATGATAATGCGTCGGCAAGTTCAATACATACAAGAATAAACAACGTTGACACCCAGGTTCAAGTTTTACTCTGTGGTCCTGTCAGGAACATGTTGCGTAGATAAATGGTTGTTTGCGGACCCAGATGTATTCTATCTACATGAATTATCAGCGGTGACAACCTTGTGAATAACTTTACCGTGACACCATACCTCTGTCGAAAATGTAAGGACTGAGAATGAAATATGAGTACTTATGTTGGAACATAAACGGATAACTCACCATAATCATATCCCACAGCAGTAATGATAGCGACTGTGATAACCTTGTGATTTTGATCTCCCGAAAGCGAGGATGGGCATACGAATTACATAGTCATATTGCTTCATTGCAATCGCCGTTGGCAGCGCAAAAGACATGATCTTGATGAATGTGCAGTAAGAGTCAATCGGGAATGCAACAGGCAGGCAGAAAGTATTTCCAGGGCGACAGAAGGGGTTGGAAGGGAACACTAACATGATTATAAGAGAGCAGCACTCGTTGTCAGATATTGGCTTCCATCAGTTCACGTTGTCGGCGCTGAGATAGTACCATTCTGACTCATTAGCTCCTACCTTTTGTGACGATCGTTCTCTTGCAATCTTTGGTAAGTGATGTCCGTTTGGCCAGGATTGCGGACTCCGTTAATTTATGCTACGTAAGTGGCGGTCGAACGGGGCCATCCTGGCACTATTTGGTCGTCCGATACTCGCAATATTGCTTTAAATGGATCCTTTTTGTCGCCACACGGCCGCCAAGTCGACCATCGGGCTCTAGGCTGGAGCCCGATATCGATGGTTGTTCTCTGGTTCGTATGGGTGATGTCCAGTGGCCATGTCGGAATACCTGACACCGTGTCAATGATTTACGATGGATCACAAACCCGTGTATTTGTTTAACGTAGTGGATTGCGTCACGGATGTTGGCGTGTCGTGTGTTATCTTACTTGCGATAAGGTTTTTTCTGTATTTACACAAAGGGCCCTGTGTCGTGCAATCAGCTGCATGGACGAATCTCAATGTCGTACACACGGTACTGATCCATATTATCATCGGTCGAAATACGATACCCCAGAGTGTTTTGTCAGTGGTTTACCGATTGTACGATGATCTGTGCCTTCATGAACACAATCGCCTTCAATGTGACATCGGCTACAGTCGAAAGATAATCCCCCTTGTCGAAGAAAGCAAGTTTTGAAACCACCGTCACTTTGAGCTCGTCTTCTTCAACGTCATTAGAATATGACCACAAAGCGAAACGATATCAAAAGCGACGCTACCTTTTTTTTTTCTCGAAATTGCAATTCACGTCGAGGGGCATATAGATCACGACACACTTGTCTCGGAATTGGGTGCCAGGCGCACGTCAAAATATCTTCTCTGCCACCGGCGCCTTGTGTGACACCCAAGGACGTTGGGTGGGACGGCGATAGTCTCCTATCGGCAATCCCTTGAGTACGAAGACAGCCGTTCCTACTGTCCTACGGCGGTGGATGTAAGGGAGTGATATGCCATGTGATGGCTCGAGCGAAGAGGAATGGTGATAGCAGCGGTGGTTTATCGAAGTAGTGGGGGTGAACACCTCCACGACGGTGGGGTGGGGGGCAGAGGATATCCGACAAAGGATGCTAGTCAGAGAACAAGTGGGCTGCTGCCGGTTGTGGTAATATGGTGTTCGATGACATGGCACGATAGATACTCAGCCGTCAAGCTCATTGAGGCGCCAATCATGCAGCACTTCCGAATCGGCGAAGTTCCGGCCACGGTCCTGTGTCTGTGTGCGAAGAGGGACCTCGGGCGGTCATGCCTGCTTGCTCGTCCATCGGACACCCCTCTCCGAGGATCGGGGTCGGGCCATCGGGCAAGCGATGTACAGTACGAGTAGAGGCAGGTAAGGGAGCGGTAGGTAGCGGTTTCGAGCCTGCGAAAGCTCTCATCAGGGGGCTGCCGCTACCCCGACCGCTGCCCATCCGACTCCGTTTAG
>QGOI01004202.1:0-16528 GCA_003313885.1 Boletus sp. MG55
TCAAGCCTGGTTGAGCATAATAATAAAATTTGGTAGGGTTATCCGTTGTGCAGTCTGTATGTTATCTCCAATCACTATACAATTTGTAGCTACCAAGACTATCTTCTCTCGCTCGACATCAGGGATCGATCGACCAGCGCTTGCTTCAACTCCATGGCCTGCCTGTGCATCAGAGTAGCTTCCTCAAGGTCACTGAGATCGCCGAGGTGCTCGAAGCGAGCGAGGAAGCAGTGTGCGAGGTTATTCAAATGGCGAGGTTTGTCTCGGTGACCATCTGGAATAAGATGGAGAGCTTCCTTGTGCCTTGAAAATGCTTGCTCGAGGTCGTTCAGCTGGCCACCGTGCTCAAATTGACCGGCAGAGGGATGCTCCAGGTTCTTCCGACCATGCGACTTGTGAGCATGATCTTCTGGAGCAAGCCGTACAGCTTCCCTGTGTCTGGAAATTGCCTGTGCAAGGTCATCCCATCGACCGAGAAGTGTAAAACGAGTTCTGAAACAGATGGCAAGGGTGTTCAGACGACGAGGTTTGTCAGAGTCGCCATTAGGAGTGAGTGCTATAGCTTCCCCCAGCCTCGAAATGCCACTGCTGAGGTCACTCAGCTCGCTGAAGTGCTCAAAACGAGTGAGGAAAGAGGTGGCAAGGTCGTTTAGATAGACAGGTTTAGGAAAGGAGTTGCGAAAGTTGCTCAGATGGCTAGGTTTGTCAGGGTGACTGTCAAGAGCGAGATGTACTGCCTCCTCCAAAATTGAAATGGACTTGGTGATGTCCACGATGACACCGAGGTGCTCAAAGCGACTCAATAATGAGTTCCCGAGGTTGTTCAACCAAGCTGGTTTATTGGGATGGTCATCGGGAGCGAGATGGACTGCCTCCTCTTTCATAAAAATGGATTTGTCCATGTCTGCAAGGTCACCGAGGTGCTCAAAGTGACTCGATAATGAGTTCCCGAGGCTGTTCAACAGAGCTGGCTTGTTGGGATGACCATTGGGAGTGAGACTGACAGCTTCCTCTTTCATTGAAATGGACTTGTTGATGTCCGCAAGATCACCAAGGAACTCAAAGCGACAAGATAATGAGTTCCCTAGGTTGTTCAACCAAGCTGGCTTGTCGGGATGGTCATCGGGAGTGAGACAGACAGCCTCCCCTTTAATTGAAATGGACTTGTCCATGTCTGCGAGGTCACCAAGACGCTCAAAGCGACTCAATAGTGAGATCCCGAGGTGGTTCAACCGAGCTGGCTTGTCGGGGTGACCATCGGGAGTGAGACAGACAGCCTCTTCTTTCATCGAAATGGACTTGTCCATGTCTGCAAGGTCACCGAGGCGCTCAAAGCGACAAGATAATGATATGCCGAGGTTGTTCAACCGAGCTGGCTTGTCAGGGTGACCATCGGGAGTGAGACAGACAGCCTCCTCAAACATCGAAAAGGACTTGTCCATGTCTGCAAGGGCACCAAGACGCTCAAAGCGACTCAATAATGAGTTCCCAAGGTTGTTCAACCAAGCTGGCTTGTCGGGATGGCCATCGGGAGTGAGACAGACTACCTGCTCAAGCATTGAAATGCACCTGTCAATGTCCGCAAGGCCACCGAGGCGCTCAAAACGACGAGATAATGATATGCCGAGGTTGTTCAACCGACCTGGCTTGTCGGGGTGACCATCGGGAATAAGACAGACAGCCTCCTCAAACATCGAGATGGACTTGTCCATGTCTGCGAGGTCACCGAGACGCTGAAAGCGACGAGATAATGAGTTTCCGAGGTTGGACAACCGAGTTGGCTTGTTGGGGTGTCCATCGGGAGTGAGACTGACAGCCTCCTCTAATATCGAAATGGACTTGTCCATGTCCGCAAGGTCACCAAGGCGCTCAAAGCGACAAAATAACGAGTTCCCGAGGTTGGACAACCGAGTTGGCTCGTAGGGATGGCCATCAGGAGTGAGACAGACTGCCTCCTCTTGTATCGAAATGGACTTGTCCACGTCTGCGGGGTTACCGAGGCGCTCAAAGCGACTCAATAATGAGATCCCGAGGTTGTTCAACCGAGCTGGCTTGTCGGGGTGACCATCGGAAGTGAGACTGACAGCCTCCTCAAATATCGAAATGGACTTGTCCATGTCGGCAAGGTCACCGAGGCGCTGAAAGCGACGAGATAATGAGTTCCCGAGGTTGGTCAACTGACCTGGCTGGTCGGGATGGCCATCAGGAGTAAGACGGACTGCCTCCTCTAACATCAAAATGGACTTGTCAATGTCCGCAAGGTCACCGAGGCACTGAAAGCGACGAGATAATGAGTTCCCAAGGTTGTTCAACCGGGCTGGCTTATCGGGATGGCCATGGGGGGTGAAATGGATTACCTCCTCAAACATCGAAATAGACTCGTTTATATCCGCAAGGTCACCAAGGCGCTCAGAGCGACGACATAATGAGTCCCCGAGGTTGTTCAACCAAGCTGGCTTGTCGGGATGGCCATCGGGAGTGAAACGGACTGCCACCTCAAACATCGAAATGGACTTGTTTATGTCTGCAAGGTCACCGAGATGCTCAAAGCGACTCAATAATGAGTCCCCGAGGTTGGACAGTAGAGTTGGCTTGTCAGGATGGCCATCGGGAATGAGACGGACTTGCTCCTCAAACATCGAAATGGACTCGTCAATGTTCGCAAGGTCGTCGAGGCGCTCAGAGCGATGAGATAGCGAGTTCCCAAGCCCAGCTAGCACTGTAAGCTGGCGAGGATCCAAATCTGACAAATCCATAGGCATAGCCCGTACCCTCCCTATCAACTCCTCGTCGTCACCATCCGTGCTGTCTGTCTGAGAGATTTCCGACTCCATGGTCTGAATCGATACAGGGATCTCAGACATCTGCAGTGCGAGGCATGCTGCTCGGTATCCATAGCTCTCCACCGGGGACAGCTCCACCACCCTGGAGAGTAAATCCTTGGCTTCTGTCCTGTCTGCTTCGTTGCCTCGTCTCTGGAAACGGGCCAGAAGAGCAAAAATGAGGTCGAGTGATGTTGCGCAGTGATCTAAGTGACCTCGGCTGCGAAGCCGCAGTGCATCCCGATACAATGTAATCGACACATCTAGCTCGAAGGAGGCATTGTTGGCTTGACAGTGGATAAATCTTGCAGTGGCCAAGTTGAATAGTACAGTAGAACGGGTAGGATGGTCTGGGGGGCACATGTCCCGGACATGCTCGAAACACATGGTAGCTTCGTCGAGATCCCTTTGATGCTGGAGTTGGCGGTAACGTAGGAGAGCATGGTGTCCGGTATCACTGAGCGCTGCTAGCTGCCTCGTTGTGTCTAACTCTGGTAGCTATTGTCATAGGTGAGGACGTGTCAATGACGAGGATCAACGGGTTGCTCACGTCGGATGTTGTTGCGGATTCATTGACGTCGCGAATGCGTCGATCGGTGACAATTCTGAGTGATGAAGACGGTGGCAAAACCTCATCCCCCTGAATCAAAAACCTGGTAGCTACGGGGAGATGTCAGAGGTGGGTATAGCAGCGGAGGCGTTACTCACGCTGGAGCGGTTCATCTCGATCGAGCAAGTCTCCGACAGTGATCTTGAATTGACGAAGTAATTCACCACTTCCGAACCTCGGTCCAAGCTCAAAGGATGCGTAGATCTTGAACGAAATGACAGATGATCGTTCCGACGGCCTTGGGCCTTGTTCAGTGAAAGTAGCGTACACAGAGACGGTAGTGACTCACAGAAGGATCTCTTCATCCCATTCCACCACGTCCTTGCCAACCAATACGGGCTTGTTCGAGGTTTCCTTGGTCCTCCCATCGATTTCCACAGCAACGTAGAAGCCTGCCGGCATGCGACGGAGGCCAGACACGACATCAGTGGCATGGATGTCTGTGCAGGGGTGTTAACGACGATGTCTCAAGTCTGCCACACATTACTACGTACGAGTTACGAAGAGACGCTCGCGTCCGTTTTCTTCTGCAGTCGAGCACGGTTCATTTGATCCCATTCCTTTCTGAGCACGTTGTGGTTGCAGGCCAAAAGCTGAGGTAGAGAGTGGATTGTCTGTATTCATGGTTGCGAAGGACAGAGGGAAGAAGAAACTTGGTCGAATTCTGTGCACAGTTTAGGTCGCACAGGATTCAGAGTTCATGGCTGTGAGGGACAAAACTGGAAATGGCCGTGGCATCATGATCATCCTGCTTTCATTGAATGGCTGGAAGCTCTCGCCTCACCGGTGCACCCTCCAGCTTGTGTGGTTCGTACACTGTCCTTGCGAAATAGAAATGTTTCCCTCTGGCATAACAAGATAATAGCAATGGGCGCTGTTGCCGAGGCTTCCTGTTCTCACACTGGCATCTGATTCCGAATAGCTCGGAGGCCCTCTGAACAAAAACCACATTACTTTCGTCTGCAACTTCAGCGTGGCCTTGTGAGGGCTACGCAATGCACAGTGAACGTCAATGTAAGCTCTGCATGTGACCTCCAATCCAGAAACTGCGATCGTTGCACTTCCGGAGCAAGATTCTGTGGCTCTGTCGTGTAATGTGGACTACGGCCTTATCATTCGGTCTTGCGTCGTGACGTTGACGCCGTCCACCTCATCCCCCGCCTCGGGTCCCGCTCCGCCTGGCCTGCCGAAGTTCGCCGGGAACCTCATCGAAGGCAACTCGGATCCCCCTGGTTGACATACGCCGAAAAAGGATGCATACGTATCCGATTCTCGGGCAACTTGGACGTCATCGACTCTGAAACAGTCGCTACTCGAGAACCGCTCGGGAAAACCGTTCCGACCGCCCTTGCTTCCTCGCTACAGAGCTTCGAGTCCGCGCAGAGGACGAAGTCGTCGAGATCGTTGCAAGGACATGGGAGACCGTCAGACCTGCAATGTGTCCCGATTTTTCAGCGCTCGTCACTGCGTTCCCCGTGGACGAGTCGTACGAGACCTCCATCTGTGTGACAGGGGACCGGAATGGGGAGTAAAACGATCACTGAACCAGCGATCCACTTCAGTGAACGCAGATTTCTTTTGTGCGCCCGTCACGTCAATCACTTTCACCTATTTACTCAAGTGAAAGATGTTCTTGCTATCATATTCCAAACTTGAAGAGAAGGGTCTACCTTGAACGCGAGAGATGTACCCTGCCATTTCGATCACGGGCAAGCGGGGCTGTCAGAAGCTGTGTCAGGCTATCGGCCGGTGGGTAGAGCCTAAAATGTGTAAGTTGTTCGCTAGTACTCCTCTGGCAACGTTGCTGGGGCTTGCACAAACGGTGATCGTACAGTGCACACCGCCAATGATCTGGCACAGACTAGCTGACCTCAAGCCTGGTTGAGCATATGATCATAAAATTTGGTAGGGTTATCCGTTGTGCAGTCTGTATGTTATCTCCAATCACAATACAATTTGTAGCTACCAAGACTATCTTCTCTCGCTCGACATCAGGGATCGATCGACCAGCGCTTGCTTCAACTCCATGGCCTGCCTGTGCATCAGAGTAGCTTCCTCAAGGTCACTAAGATCGCCGAGGTGCTCGAAGCGAGTGAGGAAGCAGTGTGCGAGGTTATTCAAATGGCGAGGTTTGTCTCGGTGACCATCTGGGATAAGATGGAGAGCTTCCTTGTGCCTTGAAAATGCTTGCTCGAGGTCGTTCAGCTGGCCACCGTGCTCAAATTGACCGGCAAAGGGATCCTCCAGGTTCTTCCGACCATGCAACTTGTGATTCGGAGCGAGCTGCACAGCTTCCTTATGTCTGGAAATCGCCTGCGCAAGGTCATCCCATCGACCGAGGTGCATGAAACGAGTTCTGAAACAGATGGCAAGAGTGCGCAGATAATGAGGTTTGTCAGAGTGGCCATCAGGAGTGAGTGCTATAGCTTCCCCCAGCCTCGAAATGCCACTGTCGAGGTCACTCAGCTCGCTGAAGTGCTCAAAACGAGTGAGGAAAGAGGCGGCAAGGTCGTTTAGATAGACAGGTTTAGGAAAGGAGTTGCCGAGGTTGCTCAGATGGCTAGGTTTGTCAGGGTGATTGTCAGGGGTGAGATGCACTGCGTCCTCCAACATTGAAATAGACTTGTTGATGTCTACGAGGAAACCGAGGTGCTCAAAACGACTCGATAATGAGTTCCCGAGGTTGTTCAACCAAGCTGGCTTATTGGGATGGTCATTGGGAGTGAGACGGACTGCCTCCTCTTTCGTCGAAATGGACTTGTCCATGTCTGCAAGGTCACCGAGGCGCTCAAAGCGACGAGAGAATGAGATCCCAAAGTTGTTCAACCGACCTGGCTTGTTGGGATGATCATCGGAAGTGAGACAGACAGCCTCCTCAAATATCAAAATGGACTTGTCAATGTCCGCAAGGTTACCGAGGTGCCCAAAGCGACTCAATAATGAGTTCCCGAGGTTGTTCAACCGGCCTGGCTTGTTGGGATGACCATTGGGAGTGAGACAGACAGCCTCCTCGGACATCAAAATGGACCTGTCCATGTCTGCAAGGTCACCAAGACGCTCAAAGCGACTCGATAATGAGATTCCGAGGTTGTTCAGCCGAGCTGGCCTGTCGGGATGGCCATCGGGAGTGAAACAGACAGCCTCCTCGGACATCGAAATGGACCTGTCCATGTCACCGAGGCCACCGAGCCGTTCAAAGCGACGAGATAACGAGGACCCGAGGTTGTTCAACCAGGCTGGCTTGTCGGGATAGCCATTGGGAGTGAGGCAGACTGCCTCCTCAAGCATCGAAATGGACCTGTCAATGTCCGCAAGGCTACCGAGGCGCTCAAAACGACGAGATAATGACATCCCGAGGTCGTTCAACCGAGCTGGCTTGTCGGGGTGACCATCGGGAGTGAGACAGACAGCCTCCCCGGACATCGAAATGGACTTGTCCATGTCGGTAAGGTCACCGAAGCGCTGAAAGCGATTCAATAATGAGTTCCCGAGGTTGTTCAACCGAGCTGGCTTGTCGGGGTGACCGTCGGGAGTGAGACTGACACTCTCCTCTTTCATCGAAATGGACTTGTCCATGTCTGCAAGGTCACCGAGGCGCTCAAAGCGACGAGAGAATGAGATCCCGAGGTTGTTCAACCAAGCTGGCCTGTCGGGATGGTCATTGGAAGTGAGACGGACTGCGTCCTCAAACATCGAAATGGACTTGTCAATGTCGACAAGGTCACCGAGGCGCTCAAAGCGACTCAACAACGAGTCCCCGAGGTCGTTCAACCAAGCTGGCTTGTTGGGATGGCCATCGGGAGTGAAACGGATTGTCTCCTCAAACATCGAAATGGACTTGTCAATGTCGACAAGGTCACCGAGGCGCTCAAAGCGAATCAATAATGAGTCCCCGAGGTTGTTCAACCGAGCTGGCTTGTCGGCATGGCCATCAGGAGTGAAATGGACTGCCTCCTGAAACATCAAAATGGACTGGTTTATATCCACAAGGTCACGGAGGCGCTGAAAGCGACTCAATATTAAGTTCCCGAGGTTGGATAATCGAGCTGGCTTGTCAGGATGGCCATCGGGAATAAGGCGGACTTGCTCCTCAAACATCGAGATGGACTGGTCAATGTTCGCAAGGTCATCGAGGCGCTCAGAGTGACGTGGTGATGAATTCCCAAGCCCAGCTAGCACTGTAGGCCGGCGAGGATCCGAATTTGACAAATCCTTCGACATAGGCCATACCCTCCCTATCAACTCCTCATCGTCAGCATCCGTGCCGTCTGTCTGGGAGATTTCCGACTTCATGGTCGGAATCGACACAGGGATCTCAGCCATCTGCAATGCGAGGCATGTTGCTCGGTATCCATAGCTCTCCACTGGGGACAGCTCCACCACCCTGGAGAGTAAATCCTTGGCTTCTGCCCTGTCTGCTTCGTTGCCTCGTTTCTGGAAACGGGTCAGAAGAGCAAAAACGAGGTCGAGTGTTGTTGCGCAGTGATCTAAGTGACCTCGGCTGCGAAGCCGCAGTGCATCCCGATACAATGTAATCGGCGCATCTAGCTCGAAGGAGGCATTGTTGGCTTGACAGTGGATAAATCTTGCAGTGGCCAAGTTGAATAGTACTGCGGAACGGGCAGGGTGGTCTAGGGGGCACATGTCCCGGACATGCTCGAAACACGTGGTGGCTTCGTCGAGATCCCTTTGATGCTGGAGCTGGCGGTAACGTAGGAGAGCATGATGTCCGGTATCACTGACCGCTGCTAGCTGCCTCATTGCGTCTAACTCTGGTAGCTATTGTCATAGGTGAGGATGCGTCAATGACGAGATCAACGGGTTGCTCACGTTGGGTGTTGTTGCGGATTCATTGACGTCGCGAATGCGTCGTTCGGTGACGATTTTGAGTAATGAACACGATGGCAAAACCTCATTCCTCTGAATCAAAAACCTGGTAGCTACGGGGAGATGTCAGAGGTGGGTATAGCAGCGGAGGCGTTACTCACGCTGGAGTGGTTCATCTCGATCGAGCAAGGTTCCGACAGTGATCTTGAACTGACGAAGTAATTCACCACTTCCGAACCTCGGTCCAAGCTCAAAGGATGCGTAGATCTTGAACAAGATGACAGATGATTGTTCCGACGGCCTTGGGCCTTGTTCAGTGAAAGTAGCGTACACCGAGACGGTAGTGACTCACAGAAGGATCTCTTCATCCCATTCCACCACGTCCTTGCCAACCAACATGGGCTTGTTCGAGGTTTCCGTGGTCCTCCCATCGATTTCCACAGCGACGTAAAAGCCTGCCGGCATGCGACGGAGGCCAGACACGACATCAGTGGCATGGATGTCTGTGCAGGGGTGTTAACGACGATGTCTCAAGTCTACCACACATTACTACGTACGAGTTACGAAGAGACGCTCGCATCCGTTTTCTTCTGCAGTCGAGCACGGTTCATTTGATCCCATTCCTTTCTGAGCACGTTGAGATTGCGGGCCAACAGTTGAGGTAGAAAATGGATTGTCTGTATTCATGGTTGCGAAGGACAGAGGGAAGAAGAAACTTGGTCGAATTCTGTGCACAGTTTAGTAGGTCGCACAGGAGTTCGTGGCTGTGAGGGACAACAATCCCGTCAGCCAATATATTAGTCAGCACTTTATGAAGAGCGACGACGATGAGACCCACATTTCGATGCGCCCGTGTCCGACGCGTCCACACATCCACAGACGACACCCGTGATCTCCTCCGCGAGCTCCTTCGCGAGACCGCTCAGTCCGTCGCCGTCGTCACCACCTTCCTCCCCGACCGCGCCCGATGCCCGTCCACGTCCACGTCCACCGTAACCTCCACGTCGAGCGCACCCACATACCACGGCGCAACCCTCTCCTCGTTCGCCTCCATCGCGCTCGATCCGCTCCCCCTCGTCGCCTTTTCCCTCCGCGTGCCCTCCCGAATGGCATCCGCGCTCAACGTCCACGCAGCACCCGCACCCCCGCCCTCGTCTCTCTCCCTACCGTCGCCGTCACCGTCGCATCCACCCCACACCCCTTCGGTCCACCTCATCATCAACATCCTCTCGGCAGCCCAACGTCACCTCGCAGACCGCTGGCCCGTATATCCTGTGCTTCAGGGTTCGCTCCGTGGAAGCATACCCATACCCCGACAGCCAACCCCTTGCCCATGTTTCGGTACCGATTCGGTCCGGTCTGCTTTCGAGCCGTGTCTCTCTCCCACGTACGCCTGTCTGGCTGCCCGTCCGGCGACGTCTACACCGTTTTCATGCTCGCCAACGACCTCTACCAAGGGATGTTCCATTACTGCATTCGCGTAACCACCGCTCCCGTGCCTTCGCTGTCCGTCCACGTGCTCGCCAAAGGAGGTATCCGGGTGCCGGAGCCCCGACGGATGTTTGTGTCCACGTGGTCGTTGGGATCGGCGGGGTTGCGGGGGGTATGGGTGGATAGGCAGAGGGGGAGCATCGATCGCAGGGTGGTGGCGTTTACGACACACCCAAGTCGGTTGCGCGCCGGGAGAGGGCCTCTGGGTTTGGTCTCGGGAGAGGATGAGGGTGCGATCTTGGCGGTCGGGGATGCGCTGCCACCAGACGGGTCGGGCGAGCCGCCAGTGATGGATGGCAATGTCGTCCACGTCATTTCATCGTACGATCTTCGAGGTACGTTGTTCGTTTCGTATGCGTTTGGTGGGTATGGGATCGACTGAGCGAGACGCGTCTGGCGTGCGTCGTGTTTAGATGACATCACGATGTGTGCGGTGTCGGAGTGGACGGGGCATATCGCGTTGGATTCGCGCATGGGCGCTATTTCGATTCTGTAAAAGACGTCGTGGACGACATATCTCAGGGATGGCGATGTCGGGTCTCGGTAGGATGGGTGGGTCGTGACTCTGGCTGGATATAGCCCGTTTCGTGGCCGTAGACGAACACTGGGACGTAGTAACCGAAGGTAGTATATACTATCGTATATCTTCCTATAGATCAATGGGCCCGTTTATTCGTGCATCGTCCAACCCACATTGGACTTTGCAGTCAATGTCAAGTCAAACTCAGGACCTCGGTGCTACCTTCGAGTCTTCGTAATGATGCTTTGGCGGGGGTACGTTGACTGAAGCCTTTGTGTTTACTCCACGACTCCGACAGCTCGCCGGCCTGCATTTTGATGCTTCAAGGCTTCCCATGAGCAGAAAGAGGCTGTAGCTAATGCTCGCTCGGACTCAACTCAGGCTGCGGGTGCTCTCACCATCCCGGGTTTGTCCGAAAACCCCTTTGTTTCAAGTTCTTTGTTCAAACCGACATATTTGCGTCGAAGCGTCCGGTCGGGCGACACGACTGTCGACGAGTCTGCAGAAAACGGTTGGTCTAACAAAAAGTCTCGCCGTTTGTACTTGCCCTTGCCTCAGCGACACTGATATCTCTCACGTCACCATCAAAAGCTCCCGGCGAGTCGGTCAGAAGCCGCTTTGCACGCACTCGTCTCCGTGTGACCTCCAATCCGGACAGTGCGATCGTTCTACTTCCGTGCAAGACGCTCGTTGGCACTCTGTCATGTCATGTAGAACTTAGAAGGCTACGGCTTTATTCAGTCTTGCGTCGTGACATTGACATCGAACGCCGGGACATTGCGGTCCACCTCATCGGAGGCAACTCCGGGGATCCCCTTGGTCGACATACGCTGAAAAGGGATGCATACGTATCCGACTCTCGGGCAACTTGGACGTCATCGACTCTGAAACAGGCGCTACTCGAGAACCGCTCGGGAAAACTGATCCGACCGCCCTTGCTTCCTCGCTGCAGAGCTTCAATTCCGTGCAGAGGACGAAGTCGTCGAGATCGTCGCAAAGACATGGGACAGAGTCGTCAGACTTGCAGTGCATCCCGATTTCTCGCCGCGCGTCACTGCGTTCCCCGTGGACGAGTCGACTGTCGTACGAGACCTCCATCTGTGTGACAGGGGGCCGCAAACGGGAGTAAAACGGTCACTGACTCGGAACCAGCGATCTACTTCAGTGAACGCAGATTTATTTTGTGCGCCCGTCACGTCAATCACTTTCACCTATTTACTCAAGTGAAAGATGTTCGTGCTATCACGTTCCAAGCTTGAAGAGAAGGGTCTACCTTGAACTCGAGAGATGTACCCTGCCATTTCGATCACGGGCAAGCGGGGCTGTCAGAAGCTGTGTCAGGCTATCGGCCGGTGGGTAAGAGCCTAAAATGTGTAAGTTGTTCGCTAGTACTCCTCTGGCAACGTTGCTGGGGGCTTGCACAAACGGTGATCGTACAGTGCACACCACCAATGATCTGGCACAGACTAGCTGACCTCAAGCCTGGTTGAGCATATGATAATAAAATTTGGTAGGGTTATCCGTTGTGCAGTCTGTATGTTACCTCCAATCACTATACAATTTGTAGCTACCAAGACTATCTTCTCTCGCTCGACATCAGGGATCGATCAACCAGCGCTTGCTTCAACTCCATGGCCTGCCTGTGCATCAGAGTAGCTTCCTCAAGGTCACTAAGATCGCCGAGGTGCTCGAAGCGAGTGAGCAAGCAGTGTGCGAGGTTATTCAGATGGCGAGGTTTGTCTCGGTGACCATCTGGAATAAGATGGAGAGCTTCCTTGTGCCTTGAGAATGCTTGCTCGAGGTCGTTCAGCTGGCTACCGGGCTCAAATTGAGCGGCAGAGGGATCCTCCGGGTTATTCCGACCATGCAACTTGTGAGCATGATCATCCGGAGCGAGCTGCACAGCTTCCATGTGTCTGGAAATCGCCTGCGCAAGGTCATCCCATCGACCGAGGTGCGTGAAACGAGTTCTGAAACAGATGGCAAGGGTATTCAGACGATGAGGTTTGTCAGAGTGGCCATCAGGAGTGAGTGCTATAGCTTCCCCCAGCCTCAAAATGCCACTGCTGAGGTCACTCAGCTCACCAAAGTGCTCAAAACGAGTGAGGATAGAGGTGGCGAGGTCGTTTAGATAGACAGGTTTAGGAAAGGAGTTGCGAAAGTTACTCAGATGGCTAGGTTTGTCAGGGTGACTGTCAGGAGCGAGATGTACTGCCTCCTCCAAAATTGAAATGGACTTGTTGATGTCCACGATGACACCGAGGTGCTCAAAGCGACTTAACAATGAGTTCCCGAGGTTGTTCAACCAAGCTGGCTTGTCAGGATAGTCATCAGGAGTGAGATGGACTGCCTCCTCTTTCATCAAAATGGACTTGTCCATGTCGGCAAGGTCACCGAGGCGCTCAAAGCGACTCGATAATGAGATCCCGAGGCTGTTCAACAGAGTTGGCTTGTTGGGATGACCATTGGGAATGAGAGGGACTGCCTCCTCTTTCATCGAAATAGACTTGTCAATGTCTGCAAGGTCACCGAGGCGTTCAAAGCGACTCAATAATGAGTTCCCGAGGCTGTTCAACAGAGCTGGCTTGTTGGGATGACCATTGGGAGTGAGATGGACTGCCTCCTCTTTCATTGAAATGGACTTGCCCATGTCGGCAAGGTCACCGAGGTGCTCAAAGCGACTCAATAATGAGTTCCCGAGGTCGTTCAACTGAGTTGGCTTGTCAGGATGACCATCGGGAGTGAGATTGACAGCCTCATCTTTCATCGAAATGGACTTGTCGATGTCTGCGAGGTCACCGAGGCGCTCAAAGCGACGAGATAATGAGTTTCCGAGGTTGTTCAACCGAGCTGGCTTGTCAGGATGGCCATCGGGAGTGAGACAGACAGCCTCCTCAGACATCGAAATGGACTTCTCCATGTCGGCAAGGTCACCGAGGCACTCAAAGCGACTCAATAACGAGATCCCAAGGTTGTTCAACCGAGCTAGCTTGTTGGGATGACCATTGGGAGTGAGATGGACTGCCTCCTCTTTCATCGAAATGGACTTGTCGATGTCTGCAAGGTCACCGAGGCGCTCAAAGCGAACCAATAATGAGTTTCCGAGGTTGTTCAACTGAGCTGGCTTATCAGGATGTCCATCGGGAGTGAGACAGACAGCCTTCTCAGACATCGAAATGGACTTTTCCATGTCTGCAAGGTCACCGAGGCGCTCAAAGCGACTCAATAATGAGTTCCCAAGGTTGGACAACCAAGCTGGCTTGTCGGGATGGTCATCGGGAGTGAGATAGACTGCTTCCTCTTTCATCGAAATGGATTTGTCCATGTCGGCAAGGTCACCAAGGCGCTCAAAGCGACTCAATAATGCCTTCCCAAGATTGTTCAACAGAGCTGGCTTGTTGGGGTGACCATTGGGAGTGAGACGGACTGCCTCCTCTTTCATCAAAATGGACTTGACCATGTTAGCAAGGTCACCAAGGTGCTCAAAGCGACGAGATAATGAGACCCCAAGGCTGTTCAACAGAGCTGGCTTGTTGGGATGACCATTGGGAATGAGACGGACTGCCTCCTCTTTCATCAAAATAGACTTGTCAATGTCTGCAAGGTCACCGAGGCGTTCAAAGCGACTCAATAATGAGTTCCCAAGGCTGTTCAACAGAGCTGGCTTGTTGGGATGACCATTGGGAGTGAGACAGACAGCCTCCTCTCTTATCGAAATGGACTTGACCATGTCTGCAAGGTCACCAAGGCGCTCAAAGCGACGAGATAATGAGATCCCAAGGTTGGACAACCAAGCTGGCCTGTCGGGATGGCCATTAGAAGCGAGACGGACTGCCTCCTCAAACATCGAAATGGACTTGTCCATGTTTGCAAGGTCACCGAGGCGCTTAAAGCGACTCATTAATGAGTTCCCGAGGTCGGACAACTGACCTGGCTGGTTGGGATGGTCATCGGGAGTGAAACGGACTGCCTCCTCAAACATTGAAATGGACTTGTCAATGTCCGCAAGGTCACCGAGGCGCTCAAAGCGACGAGATAATGAGTTCCCGAGGTTGTTCAACCGAGCTGGCTTGTCAGGATGACCATCGGGAGTGAGACAGGCAGCGTCCTCAAACATCGAAATGGACTTGTCCATGTCCGCAAGGTCACCGAGACGCTCAAAGCGACGAGATAACGAGTCCCCGAGGTTGGTCAATCGAGCTGGCTTGTTAGGATGGCCATCGGGAATGTGGCGGACTTGCTCCTCAAACATCGAAATAGACTTGTCAATGTTCGCAAGGTCGTCGAGGCGCTCAGAGTGACGTGGTAACGAGTTCCCAAGCCCAGCTAGCACTGTAGGCCGGCGAGGATCCGGATCTGACAAATCCATCGACATAGTCCGTACCCTCCGTATCAACTCCTCATCGTCACCATCCGTGCTGTCTGTCTGAGAGATTTCAGACTCCATGGTCGGAATCGACACAGGGATCTCAGACATCTGCAGTGCGAGGCATGCTGCTTGGTATCCATAGCTCTCCACTGGGGACAGCTCCATCACCCTGGAGAGTAAATCCTTGGCTTCTGTCCTGTCTGCTTCGTCCCCTCGTCTCTGGAAACGGGCCATAAGAGCAAAAATGAGGTCGAGTGTTGTTGCGCAGTGATCTAAGTGACCTCGGCTGCGAAGCCGGAGTGCATCCCGATACAATGTGATCGGCACATCTAGCTCGAAGGAGGTATTGTTGGCTTGACAGTAGATAAATCTTGCAGTGGCCAAGTTGCATAGTACAGTAGAACGGGCAGGGTGGTCTAGGGGGCACATGTCCCGGACATGCTCGAAACACGTGGTGGCTTCGTCGAGATCCCTTTGATGCTGGAGCTGGCGGTAACGTAGGAGAGCATGATGTCCGGTATCACTGACCACTGCCAGCTGCCTCATTGCGCCCAACTCTGGTAGCTATTGTCATAAGTGAGGACGCGTCAATCACGAGATCAACGGCTTGCTCACGTCTGCTGTTGTTGCGGATTCATTGACGTCGCGAATGCGTCTCGGATCGGTGACAATTCTGAGTGATGAACACGATGGCAAAGCCTCATCCCTCTCAATCAAAAACCTGATAGCTACAGAGAGATGTCAGAGGTGGATGTGGCAGTGGAGGCACTACTCACGCTCGAGCGGTTCATCTCGATCGAGCAAGTCTCCGACAGTGATCTTGAATTGACGAAGTAATTCACCGCTTCCGAGCCTCGGTCCAAGCTCGAAGGATGCATAGACCTTGAACGAAATGACAAATGATCGTTCCGACGGCCTTGGGCCTTGTTCAGTGAACGTAGCGTACACAGAGACGGTAGTGACTTACAGAAGGATCTCTTCATCCCATTCCACCATGTCCTTGCCAACCAACACGGGATTGTTCGAGGTTTCCGTGGTCCTCCCATCGATTTCCACAGCAACGTAGAAGCCTGCCGGCATGCGACGGAGGCCAGACACAACATTAGTGGCATGGATATCTGTGCAGGGGCGTTAACGACGATGTCTCAAGTCTACCACACATTACTACGTACGAGTTACGAAGAGACGCTCGCGTCCGTTTTCTTCTGCAGACGAGCACGGTTCATTTGATCCCATTTCTTTCTGAGCACGTTGAGGTTGCAGGCCAAAAGCTGAGGTAGAGAGTGGATTGTCTGTATTCATGGTCGCGAAGGACAGAGGGAAGAAGAAATTTGGCCGAGTTCTGAGCACAGTTTAGGTCGCAGGGATGTTCGTGGCTGTCAATGTGAGAGACCCAAAACTGGCCACCGTGCGACGGCCCACGGGTCTGAACGGAAATATTATCCTGCCTGTCACAAGGGAAGGTCATTCAAATGGGCTCGAAAGCTCTCGCCTCATCCGAATCCAGCTTGTGTGATCCGGACTCTGGGATCCTTGCGAAATAGAAACATTTCCCTCTGACACTGGCATAACAAGCAACGGGTGCTGCTGCCGTCGCACTCACCCTAAGTTATGATTCGTGACATCCCGACGTCGTATGAGAGGCTCCCTATTCTCACATCTAATTCATAGCTCTGAGTCGGAGCCGGAGGCCTTCCGAACAAAAATCACATTATTATTTTTATCTGCGACTTCAGCATGGCCTTATGACGGCTACGCAGTGCACGGTGAACGTCACTGTAAGCTGGGCGAGCTCTCTTGACCGCGACCTTGCCAAAAGTCAGTTGTGGGTAGTAGCAGCCTCACCATAATTATACCTTGGCTATCTAAACGCATGGAGAAGTACTCGG
>QGOI01004205.1:0-37474 GCA_003313885.1 Boletus sp. MG55
GGCAAATCTCCACGACATTGTGCTCACACCAGTTATTCACAGGTTCTCAGCAGCTGTGGTTATGGAGGTGACTTATGGGTACAACACGCAGGGGAGGTGTGACGTTCATGATGCCAATGCAATGCACTGTGGACATTGTACTGTCTTGGTTGAAGTACACATGCTGCACACCTCATTTCTGTTTGGTACAGTGGTTTCCATTGAATCTGGTGCCTCTCATCAATTATTGAAAGTATCATACAGTAAAGGCATTGCTGGCATGGTTTCCAGGAATAGGATTCAAGTCCGATGCTGCCGAGTGCCAGTGCCTGGCATTCGAGGCAGTAAATGCACCATATGCATGGGTCAAGAAGCGTGTCATATGTCCCTAAATTATTGACCACGTGTGTGTGTGGTTAATGGGGGATGTGGATAGCAGCGCCATCTATGCTCACTGGTGTGATCACTTGAAACTGCCTGGACAATGATTCGAAGCACCCAGAGCTCGTGCAAGCCATCAAGTGGCTGCGCTCCCCAAGGACATCGCACACAGCTACGTCCAAGCTGTATTGTTTCTGGGGTAAGCAACATCTCCTGATTGACAACAAAGCAGGTATAGACCTCTGGAAGGGTATTTTTGTCCATATCTGAGTCTCTGGCGAACAGCAGGGGAGAAGCCTGGTGCTCAAATGAGTGGGGATTGGACTCTGACTCCTGAGTGTTTCTCAGCACTGCTATGTCAATACGTCCGTGGTGGCAGCTTCAGAAGCACCTTCCTTACTTGCTGGTGCACTTTTGCTATTGTATCAGGGCTGATTTCTTGCTGTATACTGTTAGTTGATCATGCAGATAACGAGTAAAGGCTTGGGAGGTTTAAAGATAGTAGCAGTACAATGCAGCGCTGAATTCACTTCATTTCCTTTTTCATTCAACTCGAATTCCAAGGTTTTCATAAACAGCTATAAGTAAATGACGATGACAACATGGTCCCGACACCTTCCACTATGGTCTCATTTCAATCAGCCCATCAGTCAACACCTCCATCTTGACCCTCGTCTTCCAGCCCAGAATTAGATGGTGCATTCAAAATTCTAGCACTTCCATGTTATACAGCTAGTGCTTGCAGCCCTGTGACGGGAAGCCCACTTGTAGGTTCTCCCCAGACATTCAGTTCCCAAGGAGACTCGGACGATGATGGAGAGACTGGAATCATGTTTGCAAATGTCTCCAGTGCCAATGACAATAGCCACCCTATGGTGAGGAGAATTTCATAGCCAGCGGTGCGTCGTTCGCAATTTGTTATTGTGTTCCATTGGGTTTGACTCACAAAAGTCATCACATATGACATGTCATTCTAGTCTTCACCAGAAGAAGAACAAAGTGCCTGGCCTAGAAGTGCTCCTAGTCATCCCCACGAAACCAAATCTTGATTGGCGTGAAGCAGCACAAAAATGTCGCATAGCTTGCTCCCATCTCCAATCTTATACTTCCTGTGCTATGTCTTCCTTCATTCCAGTTCTGTGCATGCTGCAACTGATGCAGATGGGAACGGTGTTGGTGATCTCGGAATGAGAGATACCATCAACTCTGTCCTCAGCTATCTGGTCTACAGATCAATATCAAATCAAATTAAGGGCCAAAGAAGATACTATGTGATAGGAGCTGGGAGCTTTAGGAGCGGACTAGCCACTGAATAGGGGGACCTTAGGGGTACTGGAGTCCACTGTGAGTAACCAGGGATGATATTGAGCGAAATACAATGAGCTACTGACCTGGAGTCCACTGTGAGTAACCAGAGAGACAGAACAGTGGACTCCGAGGCCTAAGTCGAGTGGCTGTAAATGATGGTACACAAATAGCAGCCACAATAAGCCACAATGGCAAAAGAGTATGTAGAGCGGCCACAAAGGCCTACAACGATGGGAAAAACTCGGGTATAGGAAAAGTGACCATGGGGAACCAAATGGTAATGGTTAGGAACGGCACAGAGTGTGGAATCACCAACAATAACACTATGATGATGAGGGCAGTTATCGAGGAAATGGAAGATCAAAGAGCTCTACATGCAATTTTAGCTGGCAAAGACGAATGTGCTCCTGTTGTTGAGATCATCATCTCCATACCTCCCCTCTCAGAAGCAGATGCATTGAAGCAAAATGTTCAAGAACTACCTGACATCACTACGGCAGATGGCTATGGACGTGTCCTATATCAGCTTTCAGGGCTGGTATGCTACACAGTATGGGCTGGACTGATGGAGTTGCATCCCTATCACAAGAAAGGAGAGTGGGAGATGCAAGAATGGATTGGGCAGGTCCAGTACAGCTTCCGGGTGAAGCTCGTGTTCCCTAGCTCAGAGGGAGAGAGATGATCACATGACAGACATTGATGGGAGAGGGGCGCGGATGTATGAAGATTGCGAGCGAAGAAGATTGTGATCATGACTGCAATGACGCAGGCAGGCAGAGGACAAAGGACTATGATGATAAAGCCCAGTAGAGACTGTGGCTGGAATATGGAAAGAGATCACACCAGGGATCATGCGCATGGTGATCCCTACCGAACTTGAGGGAGGGATCGCGATGAACAGGATCATGTGAGAAAGCATGACAGATGGGATGATTGCATTGATCGATGAGATTGGTGACAAGTTCGATGAAATCTTGACTAGACTGTCTTGTTCATCTGTTATTATTATTAGGAAACCATCGAGTTTGTCAGCAGTGCTAAGCATGTACAGTGTTTATTCATCATATGATATGCTTCATTTCATAGTTTTTGTAGGTCCGTTGTATAGACAATGATGCCACTGACATGCCAATCTTATTTGTACTAGCTCTAATAGAGATTCGACACTCAACCCACTGGAATTGTTAAGGGAGAAAAACTACAGGTGATGCTCTGTTTGCAACATCTTCTTTCAGCTTACTCTGGGAAACAGTACTGTTCCAATTTTTTTTTACTTTGGAGGGCATATATTATGATCAGCTTTGTTACAGTAACAATCTTTTTCAGCTACATATATAAAAGAAATTTCAGAAATTCTACACTGTTCGAGCTCGAAAACATACACTGTGGGAAGTAAATACCCTAAATGTTAGAACATTGGGTACTGAATGATTAGCTAAGCAGACAGTCTCGGATCCGGAATTGGGCTCCTCCTTGATTGTGTGACCACACACTCCCCATCACTCACCATTGCTGTCCTCAACGTCTATGAGGGACTCCTTTGGCCAAAATTATAAAATGGCTTGAGTGCTTGAAATGTCATACCTCAGACTCCTGCTATAGTACTAGTATGGAGTGTTGTATTCACTTCAAGTTTCGTTCTTCTGGTAAGCTCTATTTGCCTTTCTCACAAACTTCGTCATTTACTAATTATATACTGTTGTTAGCATCTCCCCCCTTTCAAGAGATCATTGCACTCATTGAGTGCATACAGGCCTGAAATTCCCCTCTGATCACATGCCAACGGACCATCACCTCTCATTTTGCCTATCCTGCAGCAATAGACTCCTTGGCAATCTCACTACATCCTTGCCTAATGCCAAGCTCAAGCTGGTCAAGCCGGTCTTGAAGGAGCTGATCACGCAGATCAAAATGTGAGCCCAATGACATGTCCATGTTTGGGTTCATTTCGCTGATAATGGGGGTCGGGCAGGAAGGGTGACTGTGCATTCTTCATCCATCCTGTGAACCCCCAGTGCAGGTGCAGAGGTATGCAGGGGTGATCAAGACGCCGATGGACTTTGGTATGATAACAGTCAAGGTGACCAAGGACAAGTACTGTTCCCTCGACAAGTTTTCAGTGTGTTTGGTCCCAACTCTCTATGTTCTGCTTGTGCTCACGCCTCGCCCATGGATAGACAGACCCTTGGCTCATGATGACCAATGCCAAGACATCCAATCCTCCTGGATTGATCTATTACAATGGGTGTTTCCCACTGGAAGCAATTGGGCAGAACTGATGATTAGGCTGAAAATCAAAGGTGTGCCCCCTCTGCTGTTTTGTTCTCTTTCCATTGACATTGTATCCACATATAAACAGTATGAGACGAAGAAGGAATGCCTTCGATTCAAAAAGAAAGGATCACTATATCATACGTATGGGAGTCTCGACCATGTAGAGAGTGAGTTTATCTCTCCACGTATGTGTACCCATGCCTCATTGAGCTCAGTCTCTTGGTTTTTCCCGCTTGACCCCCAATGCTCCACCGTCGACCATATTGTTGCAAACAGTCAGTGTTTGGAACCATAGGTGTAGTCTGTGGCGCAGAGCTGAGGACAGAAGACATGGACATGGACATGAGGGTCCAGAAGGGAAGTTCATCTACAGGCCTCAAAACTGTGACAATGCTGCCCTCCCGCTTGCCATGCCTCTTGCGCGGTATGCCGAGGACTATCTCGTGGACATGGTGATGTGTGAACAACCCAGCTGGTTGCAGGATGAGTCCTGTTATCTGCTGGTGATGCCCATAAGTTGCTCCTGGTTATGGCTTTGCCACTGCCTCATCATATGGTGATGGGTCTGTCTTTCCTTTTCATATGCACTTGTTGGAGGCGCTTCACAATGCTGCATATGATGTGGTGTCATTCAAAAAGTGGTCTGGCGAACTGCTGGATATGGCAGCATAACCTGCTGGCCCTTACATTCATCTCACTGTCACTCTCATTTCTATCGACCCTGGTGCATTGTTATATGATGTCGACCTATCCTACCACCTCTGTTTCACCGCTCAGGTTGTCTGGCTTGCTTGACATCATCATTGTCCTCTAGTATTCCCCCTTCTCAGGCTCCCTCGGGCGTGGTGACCTACCTCTTGGTGAGCAGAGACTCAGCTTCTTGGTCTGTCAGCTGACTCCAAGGGATAGCAATCACTGATACCCTGCCACAGTGGTAGATTACCCTCTTCCAAGTCTGTGGCAGTTGACATGATTTAGCACTTCTGGTCATGCCAGTGTGTGCTTGTTCACATACCTTTGCACAAGAGACCTGTATCTTCAGGCATGGGTATGGTTGCTACATCTCCCTTGTAACAGTAACACTAGTAGCTAGTAAGACCAATTTCCTGCTGATATTTTGCATGGTCATGGTGGTTCCCAAGTGTTTTGAGTGTGAAACTTGAAAGCTGGAAAAAGACTTTTGTTACATTCTCAATGGCATTGACATAGCTATCTGAGATCTGTTTGAATGATTCTGGTGGGGTCAGAGTAAGATAGCTGATGCTACATCTTGTAGGTTGTTTCTTTTGCTTGCCTTGACTATCATTCTGATGTCTGAAGTTAATGAAACATTTTGTCTGGGTTGGTTGGCATAATTGGCAATGATACACTCAAACATCTACCATGTAACCAGGCTCTGATCATGTCTGAGAGTGGATGCCTGTGTTCAGAGTGTGGGTCATCCATAATCATGTGTTGACATTATGAGCTCAAGAAGTATCAAAATGATATAGGTTGATCATTTTCTGACAATCCTTTATCTCAAAGATAAGTATATGATCATTTTATGTCAATTATTGGTCTTAAAAATAAATACTTGTCAATAAAGATCATACACCTTCAAAATGCATACAAATTCTCATTGCTTATAAATGTTTATTGTTTTCATGGGACTATTGCAAGCACTTATCTGAACTATCTGGTTAAATCTGCTCTTCACAGCTTTCCTGATGCTAGTGCCACCTGATGGCACTTCTGAAATGCAATCATGCCACCATCTGACTTTGTCTCTGGTGGACCCAGAAGACATTTTCTCAATGATATCGGTGGCCATTGGTCCCCTGGCAGTGCCTCCAGGGAGTACTACCCTTTAAGCACATACCAATCCGAGTCAAATAGCCACCCAAAACTTGGCTTACCACCCTCGCCTACTCTGCATCATTCTGGCTGACTTCTTGTTGCAAAGCCCAAGGCATGTCATGAGAATAAGGTCTGTCAGATTTCTTCATCTTGTGGATCAACTCCGAGTCCAGCTTAGCCAGATGGTGACCCACCAGGAGCCACCTTCAAGACTCAGGATTTGGGTGGTCACAATGTGAGCACTGGTCAAAAGCTGCCTACTACCGATGTCAACTCACAGTCAGAGTTGCCACCGAAGGATAGACTGGATCTCGGTATACATATTGACTACACTAGCAGAGATACCAACTTACACATTATCATATGATCCATGATAGTGAAATGTGACAAGATACTTGAAGAACTTGGACATCCACAGGGCGAAAACTTGGTAAATAAATATCTAACTTCAAAGTTGGCCAAGACAGTTTATGAATGATTCAATACAACAAACCCAGTCATTCGAGGATATCAATGCTCACGAATATACCTATATCTTGGGAAAGCTAGAGGAGGAGTTTGAGTGGGTTGCAAGGTAAGCCGACCTCGTGCTCCCTTCAGATAGAATATGATATGACCTTTCCAAACTAGGCCCACTTACATCTGCAATATCCAGGAACTGATTGTCAGCATGCCACATCCCTTGCACGAAGATCCAATCAACCACATGTTAGGCTCACATCGGCCATTTCTTCCATGCCCCTCCAATATGGGGATTGCCATGTCGTGATCCAGTCTCATCAAAATACCAGCATTCAAATGAAAGCAAAGGATAGTCACAGTGCAAGTTTCATACCAGACCTCCATATCACCATATGTTCTTGGGGGGGAGGGGATGAACCATGCCTTTGAGTTGCTTGTGAAATCGTTTTCATAGAATGCACATTCACAGAGAAAGAGACTCATTTGATGAAAAAGCTACAACAATATATCACCAACCATCCAGATATGCTGGCCATGATGAAGATTGTTATCAAGGAGACCCGGTATTCCCCTCCATCTGCAATGTCATCTATTGCACAAGTACATATGGGTGAGCTGCCACCTAAAGAAGAGTGGCTGCCTACCACCAATCCCAACAACCCCTTGTGGGCTGGCTTTGGTGGCATCACCTTACTTGATGTCAAGTTGGTGACTGTTGGTATCTGGATCCGTGACTTGGACACGGGCACGCTGATTGACCTTAATAATCATGACAGTAGCTTATATGCTGAGGGGGTAAGTCTTTCTATTTTGCTTCAAACCATTGCTCATCTCTACTCTGTAGACCATATACCCGAATCGATCAACTACAGCTGTTGATCAACTACTCAAGATGATGATGCTTGAACTAAGGAACCTTGCTCTCACCTATGCCGAGAATACTATCACGCCCCACTTATCTCAGCTGAATCCCCCTCACCCTCCCACACACATCTCGAGCCAGGCCACCAGCGAAGACTTGGCACAGAATTCGATACGGGAGTGGTTGCACACAATCCACGATTGGTCCCCATCCAAGCTGTTATTTGATTGGGGAGAGATTATCGAGATGCTCGAGATTGCAGTACCAGGGACTGCACGATCTTGTTACAGCAGGTGGCATGACAACCTCCCAAAGCGCCCCCTGGCCATACTTGCATCCGAATCTGATGATCCTTCCATGCTTGACTCGGAGGGCAAGGCTTTGCCCTCCAAATCCAATGGCTCTGCATCCCATAGCAAGCAAATCCATCTCGCTGACTCAGAGTAAATGATTGTAACTCATGTGAGTTGAAGTTCACAATCATTGCATATTTTCAATATTAATAACTGTTGCCAGTGTTGTGTGTAAAATTACTTGTTTGAATTATGTTACTGGTCTCTCAGTCTGAGATCATTTGTATGAGTAGTGACATTGTTTGTACCCAGCTTTCCAAGATGATGTAAGCACTTTTGGTCTGTAATAAAATCCTTGCGCTGCCACAATTTCCATTTCTAACTCGATTTGAATGGGAAAGTGGAAGGCTGTGGAGGTTATGGTTGGCATGCAACTAGCCCTTGAACCTGGGCCATCAAGATGCTCACGCCCAAAGAGGACTGGTGCTGGTACAGGTGGGGCCGTTCAGCAACTAGAAAAGTGCAGCAATGCTGTCGTTCATGTCCCCAAGCATGCACACAATGGCATTCAAGTCCCCTCCAGTGAAGCAATCAACCCAATGGTGCCTTCTCCACAGAGGCGATATCAGCCTGCCAAGATGCAACCAGGGAAATCATCTAGCAATTGCAAGGGGAAGAAATGTACCAATAAGACGCTTGTGGTAAATTCAAATTGCAACCATGAGGATTGTGTCAGTTCTTTACAAAGTTGATAGGACCCAGTCCAAATGTTTGCTGTCAAGCCGACATTCCAATTGGCGACCCCTTCCTCTCATTTTGGATACAGGCAAATTCTCCCGCCAGCAGTACTGTCACAGGAGGCTCAGAGCCTCCCTAGCAAAGCATAAGTCATACAAATATCCTCATACACCTCTACATTACATCTGAAATGTCCAAAAGGCTTGTCTCATGCTCAAAATTATATGTATCAGTCAAGCCCCAATGGTATTATAGAGATGGATGAACAACAACACCGAGATTGGAGAAATGCACTGAGTGAGTTCTGCATTATCACAAAAGCTGAGATTGACATTACTATAGGGGAGAGCAGCATCCAGATCACCAGTGATGACAAAGCTCAGGAGGAGACCCAAATCGGAGATGATGAATATCAGGGCAAAGGGCTTGATAAGGATAATGGATCTCATGGTGATGAAGAGGAACATATTGATGCTGATGAGAAGTGCTTCAATAACAAAGGGGAACACTTCAATGATGACAAAGAAGGGTTCAGTGACGAAGATCGATGCTCCAAGCTCCACAACGACAATGAGCTCTATGGTGTTAATGACACTAAGGATGATGAAGATGACACCGCAGGCGTAGATCATGAAGAAGGTCCAGTTGCGGCAAGTGGAGATGAAACAGAAGCTTGAAATGATGGACGTGGAATGTTGGCCGAAAATCTTGGTATGTCATGCTAATCAGCAAACTAGCTGCTGTCTGACCAGAACTGGCCAGTCACTTTCCAGGAGTCCCAGACTTCCCAACTTCCAGACAACTAGTACCATGATCAAAATAAATATATTACATCATCTTATACAATGCTTAGTAACTACTTACTATATATAGTACTATGTATATATTCAATCTCAGGTGATATAATACTAGTACAGTGGCTATACAACTACACACTACTTAACAACTATGATAACATATTATGTGGTCCCCCACCATGACACTAAGTGAACACTACTTTGCTTAACCATACAAATTGGACAGACCACAAAACTTTTCAAAACTTATAACCATCATTAATACTACTGATCAGATGTTACCTATAACCCATTATCCTGCTATTGTACAATTCTGGTACACTTTCACTACACTTTTTACTACACTTTTGGTACACTTTTACTACACTTTTTACTACACTTTTGGTACACTTTTACTATACTTTTTACTACACTTTGGATACACTTGTACTACACTTGTTTACTATACTTTTGGTACACTTTTACTACACTTTTTACTACACTTTTGATAGACTATTGCCACACTTGTAGTACACTTGAGTACACTTTGGATATATTTTTGGTATACTGTTAGCAAACTGTAATAAAGCAGTGGAGCAAAAGTGTACCAAGAGTGTACCCAAAGTATAGTAAAACATATACTAAAAGTATATCAAAAGTGTACTAAAAAAGTGTAATAAAAAGTGTAGTAAAAGTGTACCAAAGTGTAGTAAAAAGTGCAGTAAAAAAGTGCAGTAAATGTATACCAAATGTGTACCAAATGTGTAGTAAAAAGTGTAGTAAAAAAAGTGTAGTAAAAGTGTATCAAATGTGTACGAAATGTGTAGTGAAAAAGTGTAGTAAAAGTGTACCAAAAGTATAGTAAAAAGTGTAGTAAAAAAGTGTAGTAAAAGTGTATCAAATGTGTACGAAATGTGTAGTGAAAAAGTGTAGTAAAAGTGTACCAAAAGTATAGTAAAAAGTGTAGTAAAAAAGTGTAGTAAATGTGTACCAAATGTGTACCAAATGTGTAGTGAAAAGTGTAGTAAAAGTGTACCAAAAGTATAGTAAAAAGTGTAGTAAAAAAGTATAGTAAAAGTGTACCAAAAGTGTACCAAAGGTATAGTAAAAAGTGTAGTAAAAAAGTGTAGTAAAAGTGTACCAAAAGTGTACCAAAAGTGTAGTAAAAAGTGTAGTAAAAGTGTACCAAAAGTGTAATCCAAAAGTGTAGTAAAAGTGTAGTGAAAAGTATGGCAAAGTGTAGTAAACAAGTGTAGTAAAACATCGTGGGAAAATTGTGTGGGAAAATTAAACATATAGTTTGTAAACATTTGTTCATTTGATGTTTATACTGGAGCTCTGGAAAAGCTGGAAGAACTCTGGAAGATAACTGGAACTTCTGGAACTTCTGGAATAGCTGGAACGTCTGGAAGTAACATGGCTAGTTTGCTGATCAATGTACAATCTGATTGGCGACTGCTTCATTGGCTTCAAGTTTTCCAGACATGGGATCAAGCACTGGTGACGAGACAGATGAGTTGCCATCAATTCGCCACACTCAAAGGCATCATAACCAAGGTAAGTGTTTGCTCCCACTGCCACTTGCCAAGAAACATCTGACTGCAGCTGATGCTGGTAAAGCCTGCCAGGCCCTTGCAGAACCACCACAGCCTCACCTGAGAGGCTCTTGTGATCAAACTGTTCCTTGTCAGCCCTCATGTGGGACAGACTCATGACATAACAAGGACTGCAAATGCAGACATCATGGTTCGCACTGCTGACAACCAGAACAGCAGGGAACAGTCAATGAGTATGATGTACTCTGTTACGCTTCGACCCAGGTAGGGGCTGGCGTGACCAACAGTTTAGCTCGTAGGGCTAAGTGTTGAGAGTCTTTAAGACTTGGACAGGTGATGCTCATGAAGAGACCAGTGACCATTCAAGGACAAAGGGTTCGAGGGACTTTATCCAAGGGCAAACCCAAGGAGGAACTTAGGGATGATGGGAGCGAGGACTGAGCTAGTTATTGGTAACTCTAGCTTAGTGTACAGGGAAGTTGCAACAAGGTTTTAAGTAGCTAACAGTATGGTTAAGGGCCGGTCAGAGAGAGCCCAATTTGGTAATACAAAGGAGATCATGAAGGAAGCGATGACAGTAAGTGAGTCACGACCCAGGTGGAATCAGAATGAGTCAGAAGAAGAACCGGGTGTGGACAGAACAGGAATGGGCAAAAGGTCATCACAGATGAAAAGAAAAGTAAGTCCAAGGTGAGTCGAACACTCGACCTGGCAAGTTAAGACGAGATATGGAGAAAAGGTGGTTTACATAGGTGATCATAACATTACCCCCACACTACTTCCAAAACTCTGTTTGAGGACTAGAAGAGGGTAGGGGAGCCAGTAATGTTTGCATACGCAGTCTCGTCCCAACAGTCATTGGAGGCCTCAGCATCATAGGGGCCATCGGAGATACAGTCCAAAAGGGAGGCGCAACTGGAGCGGGAAGATCCGTGAGAGGAGTGATGGAATGACCCACACGAGGATCGGTGGTGGGAACAGGATGAGATACCCAAAGAGGAAGAGCGGCGAGATGACTGTGAGGACCTTGTGGACAGCGGCGACGTGGGTGGTGAATGTGGGGAGACGAACATGATAGTGGGACCACTGTGGATCCGTTTGGCGAGGGGAACAGGTGGTGGTGCGGGGGCTCATCGGGGGCACGTGCTAAAGAAGTGTCCGGGGGTCAAGGTGTTGCAGCAGAGGCACTGGTAATCAGGGCAATCAACCTTCCAATGGGTGGGGTGGTGACATTGGAAACAGGCCGAGGTGTAGCCTGGGTCTCCTCATTCCAGGGGAAGAACGTGGGGGTCATGGGAGAGGACGCAGGTTCGGGGTGGCATGGCTCGTTCAATGGTCTCCAGGGTGAGGAGTTCGTCGAGGGTCAATGGTTCACTGGAGGTGGACGGGGTGTCATCCTCAGTGGTCTGCGGGGACTCCAGTGTGGTGACCATTGTGCTGACGGGGGACTCGGGTGAGGGGATCAGAGTTGGTGGAGGAGAGATTTGGATGAGGGAGTTTAGGAGGGCTTGGTGGATACATGTGGGGAGGGGTACGATGACGTGGGTATGTGGTAATTCAGAAAGCTAGCGGTTGAGGTCTTCTAAAAAGGGGAGAGCCTTGAGTTGATAGAGGGCGCTAAGGAGATGATCACATATGCCGTGATAGATGGAAACAATCCTAGAGTTAAAGAACGCTTGATTGGCATTGGTAGACCAATGGTCTGCGATAGGTAGTAATGCAGCTATCTGGATGAAGGCGGAGAAGAGGGAAAAGAGGGGCGAGTCCATATCGCAGTGTTCGTCAATTGCTGCAGCAAGGCACAAGTCTAGGAGGAAGGTGTTGATCCGGCGGGACTGTTCCTCGCCGATGGGATCCGTCTGGATGGGATGGGCAAAGTTTGGGACATCGGCAGACATGACAGGGGGAATTGAGGGTTTGAGGGATAACACGGGGATGTCGAGGGATTCCCTAGGTGGGTCAGAATAGTCCCACCCCGGAGAAACAGCACTGCTGGAAATGATGATAGGGGAGTCCACCTGGAGTGTGACCGGGGTGTGAGGGTCTTCAACGGTGGAGTCGAGGAAGGAGGAGGTTGTGGAAGGGGTGCTGGCGATCAGAGGTAAGACATTTGACGTGGGTAGAAGACTTCCGTGTGAAGGGTTTCTGAGGGGGAAAGACGGAAGGGTGGAGTCTTTTATAATCGTCTATGGCGGACTTTCCATGTTTGAGTTCCTGCTCAGGCACCCATGAGTCTTCTTCTGTGGAGTACCCTTTCCATCAGATCAGGAATGATCCGTGGTGTTGGAGGATTTTCTCTATTTCATATTCCTCTTCACCGCTGATAAGGTCAGGTGGTGGGGCAGGGAAGTTCTTCCCATGTACGTTGTTCTCGTGATAGGATGATAGGAGGGAAGCATGGAAGACTGGATGTATTTTCCAGGTCTTTGGTAAGCGGAGTTGATATGTGATGGGAGATAGGACCTTGACAATGGTAAAGGGTCCTTCTCGCTTTGGTGTGAACTTCAGAGAAATGTTGGCACGACGCAAGTTCTTCACTTCAAGCCAAACCTTATCTCCTTTGGCAAAAGGTGAGAAGTTCTTGCAGTTCCTAGAGGCCATGACTTGTCTTGCGAGTTCATGGGAGGCAAGTGCTTCATTGCGTGCGGCAGAGAGGGTTTTAAGGCGGGGTTCTACAGTGGGGAGAGCTGAGGTGGGGATCATCATAGGTAGGGGGACAGGGTCAAATCCCATCATGAGATAGAAGGGGGATTTTCCCGTGACTGAATGGGGGCAATGGTTGTCAGCAAATTCAGCATGGGAGATCATGTCTGCCCAGGAGGTGGGGTTACTTTCACAGAAGATGCGGAGATAGGTCTCGACTTCTTGGTTGACCCGTTCCGTTTCTCTGTCGGATTGTGGATGGTAGGTGGTGGAGAGGGAGAGGTCGTAGCCGAGGAGATGTCCGAGTTGTCTTGCGAAGGCAGAGGCGAATCGGGGGTCTCTGTCCGAGATGATTTTCTCGTAGAGTCTGAATCGGAGGTAGACTTTGTGGAAGAAGAGGGTGGCAATCCCTTCTGCCGAGACGGTTTTCTTGGTGGGGCATAGAATCACCCCCTTAGTAAGCCCATGGTCGACCATGACCAAAAGGGAATCGAAGTCGGAAGAGGTTGGGAGGTCAGTGATAAGGTCGCAGGAGACCTGCTGGAAGGGGCGGGTGAAGTGAGAAACAATGGGGCTAAGCGGCAGGGTGTGGGGTGGGTGTTGGCTTTGTTCTGTTGGCAGGTGGCACAGCCTTCGACATACTGTTGAACGAAGTGGGCAAGGCCCGGCCACCAGAATTCAGCGGAGACGAGTTGGCGAGTTTTGAGAAAGCTGGGATGGCTGGCGGTGGTGTGGTCATGGCAGTGTTCGAGGATGGAACGACGGAGAGCAGTGTCAGGGGGAATGTAGATGCGTCCTTTATAAGTCAGAATGTCGTCAAGAAGTTGCCAATCACTAAGGCAGGAGCGAAAGGTGGGGGGAATGGTGCCATCAAGGCCTTGGAGGGCTTTGAGGAAGAGGGGGTTGTCACGGGAGTAGGCAGCGATGTGATTCCTTAAGGAGACATCAATGAGCTTAATGAACATGGAGTCGGGGAGGAGGGTGACAGCGTCATTGTCAGATTCCTCGGCGGGGAGGTGATTGGGGTGACGGGAGAGGGCATTGGGGCCAGAAAGGAGCTTCCCGGGGACATGAATCAGTTTCAGGTCATAGTCGGTGAGGTCGAGGAGCTAGCGGGCCTGACAATGATTAAGCATTTGGGTGGAGTGGAAGTAGAGGAGATTCTTATGGTCGGTGAAGGTTTGGATGGGGAAGGGAGATCCTTGAAGGTAGTGGCGCCAAACTTTAAGGGCGCGGATGACCGCGAGAAGTTCACGATCATAGATGTTGTAGTTACGCTCGGCGGGGGAGAGGGACTGAGACCAGTACAAGTAGGGATGCCATTCCCCATTGGAGTTGGTCTGGAGGAGAATGGTACCAGTGGCATATTTTGAGGTGTCAGTGGTGATGGCAAAGGGGGCCAACAGGTTGGGGAGTCGGAGGACTGGTTGGGACTAAAAGAGGTCCTTGAGATGGTTGAATGTGTGATTGCACTCAGGGGACCAGTCCCAGGGAGAGGATTTCTTTGTAAGGTCAATGAGGGGTTGGGCGATGTTGGAATAGTTAGTGATAAATCGCCAGTAGAAGTTGGCAAAGCCAAGGAAAGAGCATACATCCTTAACTTTAGCAGGGGTGGGCCAGGATGAGATACTGTCGAGTTTGACGGGATCCATGGCGATTTGTCTGGGGGAGATGATCATGCCGAGGTAGTTGACTTGGGGGGCATTGAAAGTGCATTTGTCGAGGCGAAGATGGAGGTCTAGTTCCTCCATTCATTGGAGAACTCGTTTGATATGTTCTTTGTGGAGGGCGTCGTTGGGGGAGAGAATATGAGGAGGTCATCCATATAGATGACTAGCCAACCTTCGGCAATCATGTCTCAGAGGGAGTCATTCATGAATCGCTGGAAGGTGGCGGGAGAGTTGGTAAGGCTGAAAAACATGACTGTGGGTTCGAAGAGGCCCTTATGGGTAATGAAGGCGGCTTTCCATTGGTCGCTGTCTTTGATATGGACGTTGTTGTACCCCCACTGGACATCAAACTTGGTGAAGGTCTTAGCTCCTTGGATCTTATCGATAAGGTCAGAGATAAGAGGGAGCGGGTAGGCATTCCGGACGGTGTCTTCGTGTAGTCGGCGGTAGTCCTGGCAGGGGTGGAGCTTCCCATCCTTTTTTTTTACAAAGAAAAAAGGGGAGGCTTGGGGGGAATTGGAGGGGTGGATCTTTCCGGAGGCGAGGTTCTCCTCTAGGAAGGCCTCAGTGGCATTGTGTTTGTCTGGGGATAGCGGGTAGAGTTTCCTGACTTTTGGGACGAAAAATTCAGAGAGGTTAATCTTGTGGTTGTAGGGTCGTGAGGGGGGAAGGCGTTTACTGGCTTCATCCAAGAAGACGGACTCGAAGGCAGCATATTCTGAGGGAAGGGTGACTTTTGGTTTGGCCCATTCGGCTGCAGTGGCTAGTTCCGTGGTGGTGGTGAGTTTGGCAATGATTGGGTCGCCAGAAGGGATAAAGTGGTATCCACAACGGATAATATGATTGATTGTGTAGTTTTCTTTAACACAAGTGAGGTATTGATCTTCAGTCTCGAAGTCCAGGTAGTTATAGAGATGCGCGTCGTCAACACAGTTGACATTGACATGCTTCGGGAGGGTCCAGGCATGGGGGGAGGTCTTAAAGTGGAAGTCGTGCCGAGCAGTGTTGGCAACCTGTTGCATATAGAGTTCTTTGGACTGATCCAAGGATTCGGGGAGGGAGAGGGTCTGGCATCATATCCCTAAGCCAGGGAAGTCCTAGGATCACATTTTTGTTGCCAGAAGACATGACATGGAACTTCATTTCTCAAGCAATACCTTCGATGACCAGGAAAAGGGTACAGGTGACATGGATGGAGCCGGTTTTGTTGATGGACTGGTCGACATTCCGGACCGGGATGGGGGTTTGGAGATGGGTTATGGGGAGTTTGTGCTTTTGCACAAATCCCCAGTCTATGCAAGAGATATCGGCGCTGCTGTCAACGAGGGCGTGAGTGTCAACAGTTTTCATGGTGTGTGTGGGGACGAGGAGTTGTATGGGAATGCACATCGATTTATTGGACTGTGATACAACTACAGGAGCACAGGTAAGTGAAGGAGAGATCCATGTTGACGAGGGTCTCCTATCTAAAAATCCTTTTCGGTCGTAGAGAAGGAGACTCTTTTGACTCCTTCATCTTCGTCTTTTTCGTCATCCTCACATGGGATTAGCTTGGGAAGGTTGGAAGGGATGTTCCTGACTTTCTTCGGGGCATTCAAACTGGAGGCAAATTCTTTGCAATCCTTGGCCATGTGGCCTTTCTTGCGACAGTGGAGGCAAAGCCCGTCTTGGAAGCATTGTTGACGTTTGTCTGGGGTAAGTTTCCCGAGGCGGACAGCGTCAACGTCCATGGCATTGGGGTCTTTCTCCTTCTGGGATGGAGATGGGGAGTATGGAGCATACGGGGAGTAGGAGGGTTTCGTTCAGTGAAGCGTGATCTCAGTGGCACGCCGGGCTTGAGTGTTGAAGGTGATGACCTTGTTGTACCAGTCATCAATGGTTGTAGGGACGGTCGTCATGGAGTAGACTTTCTCCATAAGGGAGGTTGGGATGGAGGCGGAGAAGTAGTTGATGAGGATGTTCTCATCTGTGATCTTGGAGATGGTGACTTTGTTCTTGAAGTTGGCGATGAACATGGTCAAAGAAGGGGAGAACGTCCTGTTCTTCTTCTCCATCATCCGTTTGGTGGCTAGCCAGCTAATGGCATTGCCAATGGTATCATGGTGTTTAAAAGAGGCGTCGAAAGCTATGACAATAAGAGCCCAAGTTCCCAGGTTGAAGGCACCTGTGGTGGCGTCGTATTTGGATTCTCGGAAGGTATCTGCCCAGGTGAGGGCGGGGCCTTTCTTCATGAAGGAGAGAGCATAAGCGATCTTCTTTGAGTCAGAGTCGTAGATTTTAATGTTGACCTCGAGGTAGAGGGCGATGTTCCTAAGCCATGGTTGAGACTTGGCGGTGGAGCCATCAAAGTCTTCAGGGACTCCAAGATGGAGTTCAGTGGGTTTGGAGGTGGAGGAGCCAGACATGGCGGGCCTAGGAAACAGGGGTGGCGGCAGAGGGTTCAGTGGTAGAGGGGCGTGTGGCGGGTTGAGAGGGGGGAATGGAAATGGGTTGTTTCGTTGGATGGGGGTCAGGGATGGTGGAGTTGGGACTCTAGGGATTACCACAGAGGCAGATAGGTTCTGGGAGAGTTCTCGGATGAGGTTTCTTGTGTTCTCCATTTCCTCCGGTGATCGGAGGGGTGTGTCGGAGTCTGTGGAGAGTGCTGCTTCTTCTGAGGAAGATGGTTCAGAGGTTTCGGGGGGAGGGATTCTCCACGCCGACGTCAAAGTTAGAGGTTAAGGATGGACAGTTCTTCTGGGGCTGGGGTTCGGGGGTGGTCGAGAAATGGTGACTACATGGTGGTAGCACGGTTTAGGGAAGCTAGAGTTTTGTTACACTTTGACCCGGGTAGGGGCTGGCGTGACCAATGGTTTAGCTTGTAGGGCTAAGTGTCGAGAGTCTTTAAGACTTGGACGGGTGATGCTCACGAAGAGACCAGCGACCATTCAAGAACAAAGGGTTCGAGGGACTTTATCCAAGGGCAAACCCAAGGAGGAACTTAGGGACAAGGGGAGCGAGGACTGAGCTAGTTATTGGTAACTCTAGCTTAGTATACAGGGAAGTTGCAACAAGGTTTGAAGTAGCTAACAGTACGGTTAAGGGCTGGTCAGAGAGAGCCCGATTTGGTAATACAAAGGAGATAGTGAAGGAAGCGATGACAGTAAGTGAGTCATGACCTGGGTGGAATCGGAATGAGTCAGAAGAAGAACTGGGTGTGGACAGAACAGGAATGGGCAAAGGGTCATCGCAGATGAAAAGAAAAGTAAGTCTGAGGTGAGTCGAACACTCGACCTGGCAAGTTAAGACGAGATACGGAGAAAAGGTGGTTTACATAGGCGATTGTAACATACTCACCCACCATCACCAACGCAATCAGGTACCACACCCACCTTCCCACTACTGGCTTGAACACTCAAGAAACCACCCTGCTCGTGACATAGCCGATGAAGTCGATGACAGTTTAGACACTGAGACTCACCCCTCACAATGCAAGGCAGCTGAGAAATGTAGCTTCTGGCCTGGGACTTGGAAGCAGCTTATTGACAATGCAAAAACTGAGTGGCGGGTTTACTTGGCCACTCGTGATGCATTCCCTGACCATTACCAGGTGAAACAACATATTATGTATGACATTGTCGAGCAGATACTCAAGCAATACAAGCAAAGCCATATTCGCCTCGAGGCTGGCATGTTCCCCTGCTATGAGAAGGAGTTATATACTCTTGTGAGTTTCTGTCTATTAAAGATCACGCTATTAACAAACAATGTTTTAGATCTACAATGACATCTACAACTTCCATAGTGAGATCAAGAAATTGTGTTTTCATGATGTTGAAACCCTCTACAAACTCTCTCCTACTCCAAATCTCTGTGAAGATGAGTTGATCAAACTGGTACAAACTGGAGCATCAAACCTAATTCGAGGCGCCTGATTCCTCCATGGTTCTCCTAATGCACAAGTACATTTTACCATGGTACTTCCTGTGTATGACTTTGACTTTGATAGGGCATTGAGCCGAATTTCGCACACAAGGCGCTGTTTGATCTCTGTATAGCAGCGTATTATGGGACCAGTCAGAAGCTCCTCGGCGAGACAGCACCATTCAAAGAAAGCATTCCTGAGGCTGCGGTTGTCCTTGTCGCATCTGGGGTATCTTTTTTTTTGTTTCATGTTTCGAAGATACTGGTATCAATTCATTGCTTACAGGTCAAGGTCAAAGTAGCTCTTCATTGTCTCGAAACAAATGGCAAGATTATCCCAAACTCTGGCCACATTGAACAGAAGGAGTATGAGAAGCTCTATGCCATGATGGAAGAGGTGGTCCACCATGAAGTTGGTGGCCATCAGCTTCAACTACAGCTCACCAGGTGGAGTAGATGTGCTGGGTATGTATTGTTTACTATACTGGTATTTAGACTAATACTCATCTCATTACAGTTGAAGAATCTTGAAGGTTCTGAGCCAGCCTATTGCTGGTGATAAAGATAAGTATGCACTTGCCCCAATGGGCTAGATGTATATGTTTTTTTTGCCAGTATCATTACATGTTCTGTATTCCATTCATTTGAATCTGAATCTGGTCTTTGTTTGAACTGGTATAAGCATGTGAGCATGGATTGAGCTATCATTGGAGTTGTATGGGGCAATGTGACAAAGAATTATATCATAAGTTTGTACAGATCTGTTACAGAACAGGCTAACCATGAGGATCAGGTGTGTTGAGATGAGATGCCTAGTTGCATGTGCAACGTCCATGAGGCATTCTATGATCCAATGGGTCTAGACTTGAGGCTGTGTGCAGTGCTTGAGCATATAGCTGTACTCGGGTTATAGGGGTAATAGATAGGGGCTATATGCGAAAGCTAATGTAGAGAGCTAGGGAAAGTCAGAGAAAATACAGGAAAATTGGTAGCATGTACTGCACAGTGCACTGAGTGACTGTTAGACAGTACTGTGATCTGTTACATAGCTGTGACAGTTACAGCAATCATAACACTATACCCTTCTTAAAGATCAGATTCCAGATGATCAAAACCATGTATGATCACAGTGTGAAGTGATAGGTAATGGGTAGGAAGCATGGTAAGCTTCTGGAAATCTTCCTAGTGACTTTTGATATGTCTCTGATAGCATGGGTAATGTAAGGTGTGAAGTCAAACTGTTTGTCTTGTTTGAATCTTCAGACTAGGTGCCATCTTCAAGATCTTTCTTGATTTATAAGATGGAATATCCTGTTAAGGATTTCTAAATTTTCCTTGTGTCACTTGTATAGAGATAGATTCCTTTGATGTCTTCTTCTAAGCATGGTGTATGATCATGGAATTCAATCTGAAGAAAGTTGTAGTGCTTTTAATGGATGATGAATAGATAATGAGACCTGCTTATTGATGAATGATATCTGTCTTTCATATAGATGAGATGCCTGTTGTCATGGTTTGTGGTAAGAGAACTTGTTTCTCAAATCCTGGTGATGAAGAATGATTTCTTCAATCCTTGGTAATGATAAAGAGTAGTTTCTTCAATCATTGAATGGGTGTGTGATAAGCGGGGAGTGATGATGTTGAAGGTGGAAAAGTGCATAGGAAAGTGCAAAAAGTGCAAAAATTCCTTGAAACCTTCTGATGTTGTAAGATCTTCATCTGTATTCCGATCTTTCAACTATTCTTTTCCTTCGGATATATCCTTCTTCATCGTTCACTGTGTTCCTCTTCATTAGGATATTCCTTGTGTATTGGAAACCTTTCCTTTGTCAGGTAATTCCAATTCTTGTTAGAAGTATATCTTCCTTGCCATCAGATATTCTTCTCCATTAAGATCTTTGTTGTACTCAGATCTTCTTGTTTGTCATTGGATACTTCATGTCATTGTATCCTCCTTCTTGTCGGATACTCTTCCTTGTATCCTCCTCCCATATATACTCTCATACCCTTTTTAATGATTGGATTCCAGACGATCTAAACATAGCAAGAACATTTCTGCTTCCTTTCGGAATGCAAAATGTGTTGAGTGGAGGTAGGAGCAGTGGAAGTCGAGATGAGCAAGATTCGAGCTAGGGGTAGAACCAAAGTGAGATGAGTGAGCTGCAAAGAAAGCTAATGCAGTGGATGAAGGCAAACAAGGCTAAGGGGATGAGATGGAGAGATAGCAACAGAAAAAAAAAATTTCATGTATTTCTGCGCTGTATCCACGGTATGGAGAGTTAATATACTCCATATCTGTTTATAGTCATGAGACTGTTGTGGAGGGTGAGCCATGTGTGATACCCTTCCCATGGTGAAGTCTGGTAAGTACTTTGCTTGGTCCATGACACTTTTAGCTAACAAGGGGCTGGCATTGCCACCTGGAGACCTTGCTTGTGGGAGTTTTCCATGTCTGACTACACTGGTTCTGCCAAAGTCTTTCTCATACTCTCGTAATTTCATCACCTTTCTACCTACTCATCAGCCAAATATCAGGTACAATGGCACCTCACAATAAAGTGGCAGGTGCAGCAGCATCAAAGATGACCATTGAGGGAGGGGTGGATACTAGAGGCAGAGGATCTAAGGTGTGTCACAAACTCTATGTCTTATTGTCAATACGGTCAACTATTCACACATCCTGTAGAAAACCAAGATTTCTGATACCCTTCTGCTCAACACAGAGATCATCGAAACCAACACTGATGTCGATCAGAAGGTCCATGACACACAGCTGCTGAACACTAGGGTTTAGAAAGCGATCATTGGTTGGGCACACTTTGATTTCATTGTGAAATCTGACCTAATTGTCTGGCGTGACTGGAACAAGCATACTGTCAACCCAAGCAAAGTGCAGCTCCTCAAAGATTTATTTTTACTCAATGGCATGGAGCACTACAACCCCAGTCATGCAATACCTCTTGTCATCAGGAAGAGTGATGTGGTAAAGGACACATATGTGTCTGAACCCACACACACCCAGGATGCTCTTCCCATCATTCAGTTTGTAGAATCCATTGGCGAAGTGAAAGCAGCTGGTGGGCAGCATCGGGTCGCTGCCCTGCGCCTGTGGTTGCAGTTCCAGGGGGATCAGAAGAAGGCTCTAGAAGATGCAATCAAGGATGCTGTTAATGAGGATGCAGATGGTGAGGACTTTGAAGAAGTTGTACAGGCCCACAACAAATGACTTCACCCCCAACTCCAGTCAGTTACCAATCTTCTCGCTTGTGGGGGTGAATGGATTGTTATGCTATTTGACTATGGTAAGTACCACTACATCTCATGGTATCATTGCACAGTTTCTACATACACCTGAAAATTTTTGGATGACACTGACTTTCAGGTTGCAGATGCACTGGATGAGATCACACTCATGAAGATGGCACAGAATGACACCAAGTTTACCTATGCTGAGACGCCAGAGGAGGGACTTATTCAGCGATACCAGGAGGTCATGCTGAAACAAAAGATGTGGGTGGAGCTATCAGAACAAAAGCCAGAGATTAGCACTGGTCACCCAGCAAAGCAACACAAGATCTTGTCCCAAGAACATGCATTTGAGTTCTTGAAGATTATAGTGGCATCCTATGATCATTATCTCCCATCTAAACTCCTCTCCCTGCCCAACTTCCATGTGTTGGTATACTCATTGTATGCAGGTGTAAGTGGTTTATGATACTCTCCTGCATGATATACAAAGTTGAAAACCAAATAGATTCTATTTCACACATGCCAGCGACTTGAAGAGAAGCTGCAACTTTGTTTCAATGATATCAAATTCGCATGGGATCAATGGACTGGGCTCTTCAAGAAGGCGAAGAAGAAACCATCATTATTGGTGGCGATGTATAAGCAGCTATCTGGAGCAAAGTTTATTCCTGAGGCACTACAAGGAGGGATTTGGAATATGCTTGATGAAGAGTTTCAGGAACACCTTGCTGGATTGAACGTGTTTGATGCAACTGAGAGTATGACATGGATGGCTGGCTGGCAGGCATACAAGTTCGCACTTCTGGGTGCCATCAAGAAATTCATCAATGATATGGAAAGGACAGAGCTATTTGGCAAGCTCAAGGAACCTGTCAAGGTGGCCATTCACAGTTGCCCAGCAAAGTTTGCACTTGTCCTTGAAGTGACAGAGGTGGATGATCACCTCTTGAAGTATGTCGACTTCCTGTTTATGTGTCGCTCTGTCCTTGAAAGGATGGACAAAAATTTTTGATCCATTGATCTAGCTATCTTGGAGGTGAGTCTTGTCTCTCTCTGCAATGTTGTCAGTAATACTGACTTTTCACTGTCAGACATCAAGTTGGTTTTCGCCATTTGTGTACTTGCTGAAACCACATGGCAATCACTAGGGGACTTCATCTGCATCAGTAGAGATGATGAGGTCCTTCATGGCACACCTGTCATTGATGCCAGGTGACTGAATGGAAGCATGGGATTTGGTGAGTTTACTCAAACATATTTTATTATTAAACACATGTTGATAATAGATGAATACACCATAGATTGCCGTCAATGTATTCTTCGACCAATACCCTGCCTTGTTGAAGCTCCAAACCAACCTCTCCATTAATCCAATTCCAGCCTGCCCACAAACAAACAAGATGATGTCAGAATATTTTGTATGACCAGCACCAAATGGCCAAAGGTAGAAGAAGAAGGAGGAAAAGGAAGGAGAAGATGGTGGGGATGAGGATAAGGATGAGGTGTCTCGAGCGAACATGATGGATGCAGGAAAACAGCAGGAAGAAAGTCTGGAGTCTGGAGGGAAGGAGAAGGAGGCCATGGAAGCTCTAGAGTGACACAAGCAGCTGATCCTCAAGATGCAGAGCACTCACACCTGCATCAATGGCAGACCAAAACTCAAAGATCTCAAGATGCCCATTCCATCCATGAACAAGACATGAACATGCCGATCAAGGGTGAGCGAAGACATGTCACCCAACTCCTTCCGTGGATAGAATCTCCTCGAGCATTTGAGTGGGGATCGGTAGTAGGATCATCACACAAACAATTTGCAATCACGCTTGCACAGCTGTGCATACTAGAGCAAGCCATCGTCAACACCTACCATCCTGGCCTTCTTGAGAAGGTCACAAGTGCAGCTGCAGTCATACATTTTCAGATCAAGCAGGTGACGCTACATTACCATGTGAGGGCTAGCAGAAAGGGTCTACGTCAAATGACCCTGAGTAGCAAACCTGCTGGCCAGCAGCCTGTCCTCCAATCCAGTTTTGCGTGGGCAGATGGTCTTTTCTACAATTCTCAATGGGCAAGACAAACCAAATTCAACCTGGAACAGGAGTTGCATGTGTCACGGGAGACAGCCACTCTGGCCAAGCAACGTCGGGACATTCAAAAGATCATTCAAACCATCGAGAACACACCCTCTGCATGGAATGTTAGCACTGTCCTTCCCACAAAGGATTACCCCCAATGACCAGTTGTTCATACTCAAATTCAATACCTAAGGGAAAGACTGGTTAAAGTAACTCACTTTTTTGTAATTGACATCAACAAACTGACCTATTTCTGCACTGATACTAGGCCATATCGGTCAATGCATATCTTCAGTGCACAAACAAAGTTGGTATGACCTTTGATCCACAGATGGATATCCCAGATGCTGAAAAGCTGGAAGTGACTTTTTATTTCCGTGGTGATCAGGAGAAGTTGAAGAAGCAAATCCTAAAGTCTGGACATGGAAGACATCAGTTCATCCTCTTGCCACACTCAGAGGAGATCACTGTGTTGAAGAAGGAGGAGGAACATTGGTGCAAGTTGGTGGTTGGGAATCCTAAACAAACTGATGGTGAGTTGAAAAGTTGTTTCATGATGTGTGAAGTAGAAAGCTTACAATACTTATTGAAGATTTGTTGATGGATGAGCATGAGGACAATGTCAATGATGAGGATCATCAGAAACAAGTGGAGGAACAGAGGGAGGAAGAGGGATGATGGCCCCACTTCAATTACCATTCTCCTCGACGACTATTTGTGCAAGACCATGAGATGTCTTTGTCTTCTCAAGCAGTGCCAATAATTTCTGAGATCCCCAAAGTTTCTACCCCACCGCAGCTTGTCCTACAACAAGGCAAGTTGGTTTTGCATTGGAGTTTATGCCTCAGTCAACATTTTGTATACTCCAATTACGCAATTCTCAATGCTTGGAACTTGCGTGCAGCAATGCATTTGTGGCTATTCCTATGATTTATGACTAATGAAATCGTTCCAGACTCTTACTCCCCATCTCCACAAATGCTTTCTCTGGCCACCGGTACAAACTGTATGTGCAATTGATCTTACTTGCAATCTCAGCTTATGTCTCCCTCACTTGCTGCTGTGGATATGCTCAGGTCATGATGGTACATACTTTGCACTCACTTTGGTAGCTATGTACTTACTTGCTCCCTTAGAGAAAGTGGATATACTTCTGTATTCACAGCATGTCCAGGGAGCTATTAGCCAACAGCCTTGCCACTTGATTGAGACTGATAATCCTATGTCTTGCATTGAAAATGAAGGCCATTCTGAAATAGAAAGCAGCTCTAGGTAAAAGCGAGGTATCTCCACCTCTGAGTCTGAACAGCCAGCAATGAAATGCCAGAATCAAAACATCCAAGGTGATACACAGTCTTTTTATCATGACCATCCCCGGCATGCAGGTTCTGCTCGGCCATCCAACCAGAAATACTGCCAGGTCCAGACAAATGTCACAGATGACAAGAATTACTTTGCCTAGCTCCTTTGCACATCCCCCTTCTTTTGTACCCCTTTTCCTTTTGTGTTATATGCCTATTCCATTCCATCTTAATGAGTGCCTCAAATGGTTTAGTTTTGAGCCTCTTAAGTGCTACAGTTCATAACTACTACCAGTGAATGACGATGGAATCTGCTGAATCACATACCCTTACCTACTATCACATATTTGCCAATATTATGCCACTCTTTAGAGGTGAGACGACCTTTCAGCTTTCAATTTCAACACTGTTGGTTGTCCTGCTTTCATGTCCACATCCACTTCCACTTCCACATCCAACCCACCTGTCCATTTCTATCCTTGTTTACTCAGCAGTATCTTCCCCATGTGAGCTTCCTTCTCACTTGTTTGCCTCGTTTCACATATTATACCTTCACAGGAACAATAACTCCAATGCAGACTTTGATCCCAATGTCGATGAAGGGCCAGCAGATGGTCCCTTCACTGTAGCTCCTGTCCCTCAGCAGTTTGGTGTTGACACAGAGGATCATCACATTCAGGATGTAGTCCATGCCGGAATCCAAAGTGCTGCTGTTGGTTGCAATGTTCAAGACAATTACTTGGCCAAGTTCTATGCTATGGCTTCCAGGGAGACCAAGCTGAGCTCCTTGCAATGCATTTTTGAGTCCCAGGATGGATTCTCTGCTCTCAAGATTCTTACCAGCAGATGTCATTGTGTTGTGGACAAGGAATATAAGGTCGATGCAAACCACAAAGACATTCTCGCATCATTTAATGGTCATTTCCTGGACTACATCTTGTATGTTGGCAACTGCCTTGGGCTTGATGCTGCCTTGCTGAATACACTGGCTGATCATACCATGGAGTTCTGAATGAATCTCTGCCTTCCTCACCGCCTGTGGCCCTCTGGAAGCCTGAAAGACCTACCCTTCAATCCTTCAGGACGAATGCTTTATATTGGATCCAGAGGACTAGCAGACATTTGGCTAGGATTTGTGCTGAAGCATCTTGTTGACAGAAACTATGTTGGACCAAATGTCAATGCTATCCAAGCCCCCTCCACTGTGCTATCCAGCACCCATGCTCTTATCGTCACTGTCTTCATCACCTATGCCCTCAACAAAGTACATTTCCAAGATATCCATTGTACTGAAAAGTATCCCATGCCTCTCACTCATGATAACATCAAACATATCACCGACATAATGTAAGCACCTTGTTCTTTCTCTTAGTCGACTTTTTCTCTATAAATGTGCAATTTCATCAACAATGGAATTGTGCAAATGATTCAAAATATGTCTTGTATTTTCTTTCCATTTGTGATATCTCTGACGACTTCTTTTTCCTGTAGTGGAAGGGAGGAAAGTAATTCGAGGACATTCCAAATGAGCCTCATTCGATTCCAACAACTACATAGCATGTTTGTGGAGAAGTGGAACACTTGGGTTGACAGGGCTCCCCAAGAATACAAGAAAGACAGTTTCATAACAAAGCATGTCCCTGTTGCAATCACCATATGCTATGGTCAGAATGGGGAACTTCAAAAACATCCTCACAGTATTGTGATTGAATGTGACGCATGGCGAAAGGATCATGACTATGCTCATATCATGCAATTTTTATTTGCACTTGCAACACATATCAGGTATGCATCTTTCATTTCCCTTTATAGTCCCTTATTCTTATGTGCCTGACCATGCTCTCCACTGCCAGTTTTATCAAGGTCGCAGAATGGCGTGATATCAATGTTAATGGTATCCTCAACTGAGAACCAAGCTTATACTCTAACTCTGCTGAGACCATTGTATGCAACCCTATCCTGAGTCTTTATGACTTTTCTCTTCTGAATGATGAAGGGGAGGAGAAACTCATATATAATGAGGAGGGCTTTAGAATTCTATGCCGTGCTCCTGTCACATATGAGTCTCTAGGTGGCCTTCTGGATCTCAGACATGTCCCATCTCTCTTTCACCCTTCCGAAGGGGATGACATTGATGATCAAGACAACCCAGTTGTCTGTTCTCTTTATCCCATGGCCTTCACCAAGACTCTTGGTAATGTCCAAGCAAATGCTTTAATGCATGCATTCAAGGACAGGATGCATCAGATTGGGGCTCCCCTGATTCCTCCGGCTAACCAATAGCCTGAAAATGACCTTTTTGATGAGGAAGAGCATCCTGCTTTCAGTGCTCCAGTCCTTCATGGCCTACGGTCTCAAGCTTACAATTCACTCTCTCATTGAGTTTATGAAAGGGCCAAGTTTCACTCAGTACAACTGGGAAGGATTACCGCCGCCCTTGCAGGTTCTGGTTCCAAATCTGTCACAGTTCTAAACCAATGGAGACATCATCGTGATAAATGTTCTCATTCCCTACCCCCCATCAAACATTCCATAACAAGGTTTCTGGTGACGACCAGCCTCAAGATATGTGATTTGAAAATGTGTACCATTTGGATGTATCTTGGATGAGACCTGAACAATGGAATGGCAGGTTAGTTTCTAACTTCCTTTTTTGCATCATCCTTTTCATGTTATTTTCACAGTTACATCTATGATCTTGCTATTACGCCACTTCTCAAGGCATGGGCATACCCTAGTGTCCAAAATAGAATCAAGGAGGTGATCGTTCCACTGAAACAAAATGTAGGTCCTTTCTAACTCCTTTTCCTTTACATTCTCTTATTTTTCCCCCCTATAGGTTATTTCCTGCATGTTTGAATGGACTACTTTTCTGCTCACACACCTCTTGGAAGTTTTATGGAAACGTGTCCTGCCCAAGCTTCAGCAAGAAGTTGTTATCAATTCCCACCTTATCGAACTGGTTTCCATGCTGGAGCGCTCCCTTAATTTCGCTCATACAGGATCTGCTAGGGTACTTCAATGAAGCTTAATGGATCAGTTATATCTATCCCTTGGGCTCATATTAGATGGATTTCCTTGTCTGTCAGATGCATTTATCTCAGTATCTGGTCTTCGGAATGGAGAGATCATGTTGCAAAATGAGAATTGGCCCATAAACAATGTCACACATGAACCATACATCTCATTCAAGAGGGTACAGCAATTGACTTATGGGGAAGCATACTTCCAGGTGAGTACTAAACATTCTCTTTCCCATTTGTACAAGTATTGAATGCTGACAATATTTGCTCCAGGTATATATTGCACAGTTTACTATAATCCATGCTATTAAGCACTATCCCCTGGATACCTGCTCAAACTTGAAGGATTTCGTGGCCCACATTGCTTGTCATGTGATTGAGATTGCCCTGAAAGTCTATATCGAAGATGTCAAAAATCTCATAGTCACTGCTGTCACAGGAGAGCTACAGCATGCTGCTGATGAAGACGATGATCCCATATTCCGACAACAGAGGAGAGAGAAATATTCTGCCTTGAAAAAATGGAAAGACACTAGATACCCTCTTGCCTATACTGAGTCAACTCTCTCAGATCTTACCCTGGGCATTCTTCCTTCCGATCACTGTGATGTGCATCTTCCCATGTCCAATATGAGCCCCAAACCAGTTTCCTTTTTTGCTAACAGCATCATCAAACAATCGATGGATATGGACCATCGCCGCCTCCCCCCTTTTGTTCAAGATGGTAATGTGCAGTCAGTCATGAAGGTTACATTTCATGAATTAAACAACATTGCAAGAAGGGCAAAAATCGACCAAAATGATATTCATGATTTTTTCAATCATGCTATTGTTGATGTTTCCAAAACCCTCAAAATCAACCATATTCCTTGGCACAAGAATCATCATGGTGGTTGCGGTGCTCCTTCCTCCATCATATCTCATGCTTGTTGGCTCTCTGTAGGTGGAGCTGAACCACCATCCATCTCATCAAATCCACCTGTGGAAGTTGCAACATCTGTGCTTGTTTGTCAATCATCCAGGACTATAATTTGTCAAGACCCACATGAACCCTGGTCTGCTTTAGATCTTTGGCTCACCAATTTCCATACTATTCTTCATAAGATGATTCCTCCAACTGAGTTCAATCTTTACCACTTGACCATTTCCTCTTCCAACCCCCAATATATCACAGATATGTACAATTGGACGATTACCAACTTTAATCTCCAACAACCCCTTCACCTCCTCGCGCTTCTCACAAGTGTTGTACTAGCAGGCTTGCTTCCTAGAATCTATGCACAAACTATTCGCACCCAGCCACCTGCCAACTGCTATGAAGTTCAGCACCACATTGACCTCATTCATGAACTGGATTGGGTTACAAAGGATAAAAAGGATATATCTCAGCCCCTTCCCTTTGTTCTCATGTGGACAGCCTTTGTTTTGGGTTGCTATGAGTCCTCTTCTCCTATTGGCCAAAGAACAATCTCTGGACAATCTCTTAGTAACTGGCATGTAAAAAATAGTATGTTTTTTCTACTTTTCTGTCCTTCAATACTCATCTCTTTTTCCTTTCTCAGCCAGCAAAGACATCACTCACCTGGCGATGTGTCGTTTTGGCCTTGCCATGCCTTACACCAACCATGCAATCAGGCCAGGCCAATGGGGCTCTAATTATCAGCCACTATTGAAAGATGATATCATTAAGAAGCATACAGTGGTTGTGGAATATCTCAACTTTAGTCCAGAGTATGGTGCTGGTGATGCTATTGAGTTCTTGGTTGGTTCCAAGACCATGGATGTTCTTGCTGAAAATCTATATCTCAAGGCTAGACCATCCCTTCCTGCCATTGGTAGTAGTTCTTCTCAAGCCAAGCGCCCTTTCAGTGTTTGGGAGTCTTTGGGGGGTAACTCTTCTATTAGTACTGCCTCTTGACCCTGTAAGCACATGAGACATACTTAGCCTCAATTTTCTTCTAATTTTGGGTGTACACATTCCACACACTCTGCTTTCTTTTAGCTTAATTTTTCTGAAGTGCATCCACTGGCCCCTTAACAGGCCATATCTTTCTTGTAACCATTGTGGTTACACCAACATTACACTTTATTCCTATTTGACCACAAGAACGCATTCAACTGTGTTTCACTTGATTGTTGTAGCCTTTTCAAATATTCGTATGTTAGTACGTTTTGCCAAATGGATTACTATGGTCAGAGGATGTTACTAGTAGGGCTGAGCAGTGAGTTTTATATAGCAGTTGGTGCAAATCAATGCATAGCATTGCAGAAACAAGTCATCAGTAATTTAACTTTTTCAGCACTTTGTCACATTGTGGTGCAAGGCTGCACAAGTCACTCAAGTACATAATGTAGTCACTTTTTCATGTGTGACATGGTCAGCCCGGGTTGACAATATCACGATCAACACAGCGGGCCCATCGTGGGCTGGGCACTCATGTTCGGTGCATAGTTAGTTCATTTGAATTCATTACAGAAATCACAGAATCCCAATATAGCATGAGACACTTGGTGACTTCGTCTCGTGCCGATACTTGTTGGCAACACCACAGGGTTTCCAATATTTAGCACCGACCTAAACAGTGTCCCAAACATGAATCACAAATTTAAAATATATCTTACAGTTTAGACATGTATGAAACTTCAAGTTCGCTTGACTGCCCGGACATGTGCGAAAACTTCAAGTGTGTGCCAGCATACAGTTGTGTTCTAAACGTTGCACTTGACTTGAAGCATAATCACAGTGCATGGCAGTGTGGGTGGGTGAAAACTTCAAATATAGGATTCATGTGCACTAATGAACTGAATTTCAAGTTTAGGCTGCAAACAAACAGGGGCAAAGACAAAAAAAATCGACAAACAAAAGGTCTGTGTCCTAGACTTTAAGATAAGACAAGTACTAAACATAGATAATGTTTTTTGAATTTAGACATTGCCTAAATCAATTGCCCAACTAGATTGCTCACCCATGGCAGATCATCGCCCGCTTGTTGTCCACTCAGATCAGGCAAGTTAACTACATGCCACAACACCGCAATAACTTCACTGATGAAATCACCCAGGTTGGTGAATATTAACATAATGCAGTGCATGGTTGCTGTACAGATATCCACCATCCCTCTTGCCCACCACCATCCCCTTGGTCAAGCACTGTCCATGGTGAAATCATCAATCCTAGTACAATGAGCATAAGACAAAATCATGCATAATAGGTAGTGTAGTAACTACCTGCGACAATGAAAGAACCACAACATGATCTTTTGAAACTGGCCAGCAAGCATAGTGACACATGGTCCACTCTGTCTGCACAACCTTCAGTTGATCTGACAGCACTGACAAGTATGACCTTGCCAGAAAGTGGGGGTATGAGGCAAAGGGGTCATGTAAGTTTGAGTCACCTGACAGTGGGCATTGCCATTGCACTGCAAAGGCAATAACACCATCAACCTCATAAATGTATTTGATGCTAGCTGGGACTGGGGGGGATGAATGAGTGCCATTGGGATAGAAGAGAATCAGTGAGTTACCCATATGTGTAGAGGAACGACTATATACAAGCCCAGATAGTCTCAGACATGAATGGAAAATTGCAGTACCTGTCCTGATCAGCTTCTGAAGGTCTGCTGGGATGGTTTTAGACGACGAACTCATAAACTGTTGAACATCATTGTCATGGACTTTGTAAGCACGGTCCAATAAAACTTTACATTCTTGGATCGCCTGGGGACACTGGGAATAAGATAGCCACACCCAAAGCTTTGAAGCTTTAAGATAGGTTTCGTGCATTGTGTTCTTGAGTTCACCTATAAGGCCTAAGTAAGTACACACATGTAAGCATTAGTCCAGAGCTGACCAGATTTATGGTTCTTAGGGAGACACTGAAGTACACCAATCAAATGTTCAAACGGAAATGTCCACCAGGAGTTGACAGGCCCAAAAAGCTTCAAAAAATCGTAGATATGGATAGTGGCATGATGATTGGGTTGCAAGTTGAAGGTGGGATGGATATGTGGTAGGTCATGGACATAATCCGTGATACAGGACCGGTATGCCTCAGCACGCACAGAGCTCATTGTTCTTGCACAGCAAAGATTGACTGCTGACATGAGTAGCATGGTGTGATCAAGGATAGTCTTCAGGCTCGTCTCTGAGTTGGGCTGGCCCCAGAGACTTATGAGGGCTATTGGAATGTAGACAGTAATGAGTGAGCGCCACTTGTCGGCCTTGAGCATCCCTGCAGTTGAGTCACCGAAGTTGGGTGGAACCTTGACAAGCCAGGTTGGTGTCAGCGTATCACGGATGACCTTGTGAATATGCTCCAAGACTTCATTCATGCAGGATGATTGAGGAGTCTCCTTCAAGTGGGCTGAGAGTGGCATGTTTGCATGCTGGAGAGTGTGAACACAACAAAGATATAAGAGCTTTAAATACTTCTTACCCATTGGACCAGCACCTCTGCATAGTCTATCTTGTGCACTCGGCCATTCTTCACTGGTATACAGTCAAGCATTGTGCAAACAAACCTAAGTGATGCTAGATTCTTGCAGAGTCAATTGTTGAGGAGCTTGTCCATCGATGCGCTGACAACCATAGGATCACTGGGATCAGGAACCAGGTGGATGAGGTGTTGGTGAATGGTCGAGATCTGTGCGATTTCCTTCAAGGACAATGATTGTGCAGCAGGCATATTCTGATCAATGCAAGTGAAGTTGTACTAGAAGGCTAGGTGGAGGTTGCATCGAAGATGACATTGTGTTTTCCGTTGTGAGGCCTAGAAGGCTGTGGGTATGATGTTGAACCAATCCCTCAAGCATGCAGTGCATCGAGTTGACAACAAGTTGTCCAATGGGGTCCCAGTATGGCCATCGCCACAGCTTGGAGTAGCGTACGCCATGTTCCTTGAAAATTCGCTCACGTTCAGTGGTCATACTTGCATCCCGCCACTGTTTTGCATACATCCGTAGCTTGTCCTGGTCGCACAGAGTCCAGTTTGCAAAGTTCACATGCCCATAATTTCACTTGTGGTAACAGTTGCACATGCTACAAATAAAATGGCTGCCAATGCCAGCAAGGGCAGAGACATGTCGCAAAAAAATAATATTTAATGACCATGCCTTATAAGGCATTGCAAGGTTAAAATATGCCATCGGTGTTACAATATAGTTGGAATCCCACCCGAAATTATCACAAGGCACTTCCAATGCCACAGCTTTTAATTAGAAAGCAGTTCCAAGGCTGATCTAATGCTGATAACCAAATAGAGACCATAGCCCCTCTTCCAATATACTGTATCAGGTTCAATCGGGTTCTAATGCATCCCAATGGGACCAAACCATGCCAAGTAGTGTCCAAACAAATTTCAATGTCAGTGTCAAATCTCAAGGCCTTCTCAAGACGACTCATGAATTGGAACAAATTCAAATGTCACCATTCAGAATTTTAATGGACTGGAATTCAATGGAAGTACTACTAAAATAACATTCCAAATACACAGGTCATTCATAGCTATAGTAGGCAGTAATAGGATCCAGAGGAATTGAGGTGGAAACCAACAAGAGGCGATGGAACACAATCACAATCTAATAATCCAAATAGTGAGACAGAGGAGACATTCACCAGCCATAGAATCCAACTTACCATTGACACCACACTGGACCATTAGTACAACATGCTGCAATGGTGTAAGCAGCTTCGACAAAAAGAAAGATTTAGAGAGTGTCTGCATGTTGTGTGAACGGTTCATACAGGTAATAAATAATGTGGATAGTACTTACAATTTGAGCTGGTATTCAGACATCCAGGAGTGTTGACAAACTTCAAAGTTGAAAATTGGTGAAGGTAGGGGTTAAGGTAGGGAGGATGAGGTATTACACATAACAGACAGAAGCGGAGGGCTAAGACTACACTTGAGACGATGTGGAATATTCTGAGTTGAATTGGGGCAACATCATAACTGAATGTTGTGGTGGCAAGGGGTTGGGAGGTTGTTGTAAAGCAAAAGAGATGAACTATGGTATTTAACATGCTGAGTCATTGTTTGGCATTGTATTTGTAATGTAACTTAATTTGGAAGTTCCCGTGGGTATTGTTGCATTATTATGATGCACTTGGAACTTTGAAGTAGGTATAAGTCCACAGGGTGAACATGATCATTGGCGACATTCACAGGAACAATTTATTTGAATGCCAGGGGGACATGTGCAGGGCCAAGATGGTGGTAACAACATGTGAGAAGTGTCCATGAGGGTCCACTTGATCTGACTTGAGCTCCAAGTTGGAATCAGATGCCCTGAATCTGTTACGCAAAGCATACACAAGGTCTAGTGTTTGAGGGAGAAGTCTCTTCAGGTGATACTCATGAAGAGACCAATGACTGAAAAAGAGTTCCTAAGGGGTTTTTACTCAGGGGATTGAAGCAAAGGCTTCCAAAGGTGAAACTAGATAGTACACTGATATTGCGCAGATCAAGAATAGAGAGTAGTTTACAGCAGGAGACGAAATACATATACAGGAGACAGCATGAGCGTGACAGAAGAGAATGGAACTACATGGAATATGATGGAAGTGAGGGGGACGTCATCGTTGTGATAGAAGCAATGATAGGAGATAAGGGAGTCCAAAGATAAGGAGATACAGAGATAAGAGATAAGAGACGTCTGGCTAGGAAAATAGCAGTGTAAAGAAGAAGGCAGTCGGGCCAGCGACAAGAAGAGTGCTATGGTTAGCATGGGAGCGGGTTCCTCTCCAAGTCCACATGGAAGCATGAAAAGAGAGAAGGAGGATACAATGATGAAGAAGAAAAACTGTAACAGAATCCAGCTTGGACTCCAAGTCAGATTCATTCTGAATAACATTGGGACAAGGGAATGAGAAGATGAAAACAAGACATGAAAAGGAGATGCTAATACATGATGATGATCCAGCCTGGACATTCAGCCCATTGGGAGACGTCCTTGCAGACCCCAATATCATACCATTCATGTTCATGTTCACATGTCCCTCTTTCTCTGAATCGTCCTCTGAGTGTGCCGCAAAAGGGGGAGAAGCCTTGTCAACCCTGCTGATGTGTGCCTGAGGCTGCACATTTCTCAACCCAATGATCCTCAGATGAGAATCTGGATCATGTTCATCGTCTTGGTTGAGAGAGCAGCTCAAATTTAATATGGATGGACCATGCATCTCAACATGCATGTCCCTCCTCATCGACCATCAGATCAGAGCGTGTTGTCGACACCTAAGACATATTACCAGATAAAAAACCAAAACCAACATCAATCACATTTGCAATGTAAGACAAAAATCAATGACAAAAACGTGAGTATGGACGGACATGAGATATTGTAATGTGTGGTCAGATCAGTGAGCAGATAACGAATCACTTGGAAGTTGTTTGTTTAGCCCTGCTGGAGCGCCTTGCTGATGCAGCAGAAGTGGGTGCAGGGGCTGCATCTGCATTACTGTCATTGTCATTGGCAGCAGTGGCACCTGTCAATGAACCCTTCACATTGGCTTTACCCTTCAACTTCAGTTTTGAAGCTCCTCCTTTCACCTTTACTGGGGGACAAACCTGATCAGCAGGTGCTTCATCATCAGGATCAACCACATCATCATCTGTGGGACCTGGAGGCACTTCAGCTGGAGCTGCTTGAGGCACTGGAAGAATGGCAGCAGGTCCAGGAGCGGGGAGAACATGAGCAGCTGGAGCAACGGGAGCAGGGATAGCAGGAGCATGGGGGACAGCAACGGGGGCAGCCACAGCCATGATGGGAGCCAAAATAAAGGGGGGACCAACAGAAACTGGAGCAGCAGAGGCTGGTTGAGAAGCCTGATCTGGCAGGCCATCTGCAAATGCCTGCTCAAATTCAGCTTCCCAATCAAGATCGTCATTGACAGTAGCTGCCAGTCCTGATGAAGGAGCCGAATTGGACAGGTCCAGGAAAAGTACATCATTGAAGAACTTGAATATGGATTTTGCCCAGGGTGTTCCAGACAGAAGTTGCTGGTGGAAGTAGTTATGGTACACACTGTATGGTATGCCTGTCTTCTCGCCAGTTTGGTAGAAGTTTGGATCCCCAGACAGGATGAAGATTGCCTTCAAAGTTCAATTTGTAAATTTTAATGGAGGAAATGGAATAGATTGAGAATGCACCAATATGCCAGCTGCAGCGATCATCCCAGCAGTTGTAGACTGCAATTCCCAAATCTGACCTTTCAGTCTTGGTCCTGGAGCATTCTGACCTTCAATATCTTTTGCATGACTTGTCAGATATGCCGCTTGAAACTCAAAGAATAACATACCTTAACGAGACTCACTGTCTTCAAAAATTGGTCTTTGCATAAGGTCTTCAGGTCTGAGAAGAGGACTGGTGGGAACTTGGTATACTTGCCATTCACACCAAGCAGTAGCTCCCGACATTTGGGTTTGTCAAATTGAAAGTAGCCTCATACAAAGAATTCAGTATTGAGTCCAAATATGCTTCCAGCGCTACCCTTCATGTCCAAGACTGATTCAGAGCATATGGTCTGGACGCCAGAGCAAAACTTCGAATTGCATATCAGTCTGAATATTCATGGAAGGTGATGAAAAACATTACTAGATTTCCGAAGTTCTTGTGACCCATCAATGGATGAATATCCTTTGGAACAAACAGAGACAGCTCAGTCTTGAGGGCATCTTCAATTGAAAGGGAAGAAAGCCAGTGTTCTGTGCAGTTGAGGTCAACGTTTGGATCGGTTGTCAGCGGAAAGATTTCAGGATTGACCCAAAAGCAATGGGTCATGGAAAATTTCCAGCTGAGCATGCATATAGCATTGGTCTGAAGCTCAACATTCATTTCAGTTGCAGTGAGGTTGGCTACCTTCTTTCCTTGGCGCTTGGCTTCTCGAGCACCATGGACAGCAACCTATGTCTCCAGCATTTTGAATTTTCCACGAAGCATTATCAAAACCTTCTGAGAGTCAGCTACATCAGGGAACCTGTGATATAATGATATAATTATATAATATCCTACCAGAAATAACTTTCATTGCCCTTAATATCATTATTAGAACATATAAGTTCAGACATTATTTTCTTTAAGTGGGTTGACAGAAATTACAAGAATTTTCCACAATTATATTCAAGACCTAAAAGCAACATGTT